>JAQGAF010002215.1:0-24082 GCA_034687865.1 Kryphioiulus occultus | reverse complement strand
CGCCGCATTAGGGTGGATACAACCACCATCATTGTAAAATTGAATTTCTTGAAGCTTAAGGCTGCCTTTTCAATTATCAAAACAATTCAAGCCCCATAGGATCCGTACTATTGGTCTTATTGTTTGCATACCATCAGACTTATGGATTCTCTTTCAAAAGCCAGACTTCAATAAATTAAATTTAACAATGATGTCCACATTAATGTGGTAGCAACTGTGAAATAAATTGGGTTGATGGATTACACCCCCACCACTTGCACTGCTGCACTTACTGATAGTAGGGTAGGCCTTCTAAGTTGAATTGAGGTTGGAATTGTAAGTTACTTCTTGAAAGACACAAACAGACACATTCAATCAAACCATAACTCAAACGCAGTTTGCTCTTAGACTGTCGCACTCTGCACTCAAATGGTCACCAACCCTCAAGAATGTGAGCCGCTCACACTTGACTGGTTTTGCATAAATTTGGCAAATTGCTACAAGTACATCTGCAGGAAATTTTTAGGAAATTAAAAACAAAAGTCCCATTTGCATATCACCTTCATTACATACAGTATGTAGCCATTGTCGTCGACCCGTTATTTTCTATGTCTGGATCAATCAGCATATGTCACGCGTATTATATTGCGAACGCAATTTCGTTATTGATGCAGATGGAAAAACAAGCTGGAAACGATTTAACAGTACGTGACAAAACGCATGACAACAATGGTCGGCTTGCGAATGCAGTGTCATAGCAGTGTCCAGCAGATCGAGGTCTGTCCGACCAAGTACGAGGAAACTTTTTCTGGGCGGACTAGTTAAAAACTGCAATGCCCGCTAACTAACCAAAGTACAAGAACCTGTTAAGTACCAAGAAGACTGTCTAGCACACGTTTAGGGCAATACGAGTCCAGCTGCATTACCCACCTGAATTGATAAACATGTTTTCGTCATGTTAAGTACACATCCATGAACTGTGCTCCTGGACATGGATGTTTTGAGTGAGCATTGTTTGAGATAACAAAATCATTTCTTGTAGATAAGGGTCATCTGTAGATAAGTTGGGATCTGTAGATAAGTTATCTCCATAAAATCATGACCCCTAAATTGGGCTATTACGAACGCCTTCGCAAGAATAAACTTGAAGGCATTTTCAAAGCCCATCAAACAAAATCTCTGCAAATAAAACTGATTTTTCGCGATAACTCAATCAGGATTGCTTTTTAAAAATAAATTTTCTAACAGGGATTTTAAAAGAACTATTGATATGGAGAAGTAAATTCATTTAGATAGAAAAATTTACTTTTAATAGAAGGAAATTTAAGAGTGGTTAAGAGTGGTTCAGTTTAAATCTTTGCAGAAATTAAACTCAATCAGTGATTAATTCGTGAACCAGTGTTAATCAGTGTCAAGTCATTGACTTCAATCAATTATTAGCAACGTTCAATTAAACATCAATCAACAGGTAATCGCTGATTAACACCTCTTTGGCAATGTTATAACATTATCGAGAGCATTCCCCTGAACCATGGCACAAAAGAGGTTTATTGGTCTGGTAGCGTTAACTGGCAATTAATTAAACTGCCTGTTTCAGGGCCAATAAAGTCATTGATTTTAATCACTTATTAGCAACGTTCGATTTAACATATCAATTAAATAACAGTTAATCTCTGATTAGCACCAGTCTGGCAATGTTGTAACATCGAAGAGTCAACGTTAACCAGTGCCTCAAGCCATGGCACAAAACATGTGTATTGGCCTGTTAACGTTAACAGTCAATTAATTAATTGACCATCCACCAAAGTTTAACGCCATCGCAGCTAATTTGAAACATTTGTACCAAGTTTTTTCTCAGTATATTACTAGCTGTTTTACCTTACTCGGAGCTGAGTTAATATTAAACCCTTGTCAGAATTTAACGGCCCGTTAAGTGAAAACTGACAGTCTGTCAAGGTACTGTTTACTAATCTGTTAGTCAAAGCTGTGATTGAAATGGCCGGCCTTATCAAGCAAGTTGGACTAGCGTCGTTAAACGAGCAACCAGAATTCAACAGTGGGTGAAATGGGTTTAGGCAAGGGCAAATAACCTTGCCGAAAAGAAGGCAAGTTATCTTTATTGGCCAATAAACCAAGTAAAGCTCCTATAATAAGTACATTTACTGCATGCAAGTCATAGGAGGTGTTGAACTTGGACACATTCTAAATACAGTACTAAACTTGATTATAACTTATGAATTATTTCAAAACAACGAACCTGAAACGTTCGTGGGACTTACCTAACACCATGACAGCTTCTCCATCTTCAAAAAAAAATTAAAACCGATCATTTTGGCAATACAACACACAGGCACAACTTCACCTTACGAAACATGCCAAATAATATGGAACGTGAGGATCGATAAACATCGATACGGCGCAATCGTATCGATATCATCGATTTCGGGTATGGATATCGCCAAGTTAAACACATATTCGGACATTTTAAGTCGAAATTAGTTCGTTAATTACGATATTTGGAATTTTTCACTTACCCTGGATAATTTCGTGGAATTTTCGTCGTCATCGATGCCGTTGCGATTCCGAGTGTCGATTACGATATCGATGGTATCGATGATCGGATGACGTCAAATTCGGGTCGTGTGCAGCACCCTAGCGGCGCGCAGTCGCCGTGCGATGGCGCTACGGTTCGACCTGCTGATATCCCGTAATCATGATTTGGCAATTAGTTATTCATTATTTCAGGCAAGTATGGTCAATTAGTCGGGATTCCGACGCACATTGGAGGTTTCGACGTTTTCTTTGGGAGGGCCCCAGTCTCTAAGGGTGTTCGAACGGCTAGAAAATGCGTAGAAAATAAACATTTAGTACGTCGTATCTGGTGTCACATAGTAGACTTCGTCCATGCTTTCTACTTGTTTCTTACCAATACACATTACGCGCAATTATGCGATAGTTGGCAGTTTTCCCATGAATGACAACCTTCCAGACAGGGTCGTACGTCAGCGTGCCTTATTCGTAAAATCATTCGCGAAACCCACGGGTTTTTGGTAGGTTTTTGGGATGCCCATTTGAGGGCTGAGAGTGAAAGTTACATGTACCACGGAAAGAGAGAACCTCATCATCCTCATGGCTTCTTTCATAACACTCGATGGAATATAAGTAAAAACTCGCGTGCAGACACAGGACTGAGAGTCACTCTGAGATTCACAGAGTATGAGAGTAACGTACGGTAATTCCAACCTGTTTCCAGTAGTTGAGTGGTCTATGACAATTTTGCGATAATTTTACGTTCAGCATTTCAATCAATTAAATTAACTATCATCATCAGGCTTGCAGAATACGAATGGACACATTTCGGAGATTTAAATGTCGAGATGTGACTCGCCTAAAACTGTCGAGAGATAGACCCTATCGAGTGCACAGAACATACGTGACTTTTCTAAAACTGTTGAGGAATATGGGGACCCCATACCGCAACTTATACTGTCAATTCCAGAAAATTCACACAGTAATGCTGTCAATTCCAGAAAATTCAGACAGTAATGCTGTCAATTCCAGAAAATTCAGACAGTAATGCTGTCAATTCCAGAAAATTCAGACAGTGATACTGATCGTGCAGAGGACGCCGTACTGATGTAATTGATGTTTCATTCTCATTACTGACGTTCATCCGAATTTTCGGATAACTTACGGCCAGTATGGGAATAATGACAGTAACAATGACTGTGTAGGATCAGCAATCGAGCAGTCGAGTTGACCAATCATCGAGATGTTACTCTCAGCTACGTGTATAACTGTCGAGAGGATAGACAGTGACCAGATTGACCATCTGAGATTCCCTCGATAGTTGCTATCACTCACAGCTCTCAAACAGTATCGAGGTTAACATCCACTGTTTCTTGAGAAATGTTTAGTGCTACTAGTCCTGATTGTGTGGTTCAGTTCTGGTAGAGAAATTTAACAACTTCCATGTGGAATGGGCCCAAGCTGATCTGGACATTACAGCCATGCGAGTTGAATACGAGAAAAAAAAACTTTTGCTTACTCTAATTGCAGCTTCCTTTCCGGGATGATTTCCACTCTGATAGCGCTGTGCACGGTGCTCAGCCTCATCTTCGCGCTGCTGTTCATGACGATCCGCACGCTGGTTCGAAATCGATGGCGGTCAGCGTCGCAGCGGCACACGGTGGTCGGCTTCTTTCACCCGTACTGCAATGCAGGCGGTGGTGGTGAAAGAGTGCTGTGGTGCGCCATCCGCGCGCTTCAAACTAAGTATGTTTCACAATTTTCTTCCCTTTAATTCCATTGTGTCTCTTGCGAATATTTTTTTTAAGCTCCGGAACCTTTGTTGTCTTCAGATATGAAAACATTCTATGCGTTGTATACACCGGCGACGTTGACGCCACTCCGGAGCAGATCCTAAACCGCGTGCAGAATCGCTTCAACATCAAGCTGCTGCGCGACGTCCAGTTCGTGTATCTCACGCAGCGCAAGTGGGTCGAGGCCGCCACGTATCCCCATTTCACGATGCTGGGGCAAAGCATTGGTTCCATGCTGTTGGGCCTCGAGGCGCTGCTCAAGGTGGCGCCGGACATCTATTTGGACACGATGGGGTACGCCTTCACCATTCCTATTTTCAAGTACATCGGCGGCTGCAAGGTTGGCTGCTACGTGCACTATCCGACGGTCAGCACCGACATGCTGCAGCGGGTGTCGGAGAGGAGGCCCGCGCACAACAATGCCGCTGCTGTTTCCGGCAACTTTGTTCTCAGTTATGTCAAAGTCCTGTACTATCAACTTTTCGCCGTGCTCTACGGCTTCGTGGGCCGCTGTTCCGACGCAGCCATGGTGAACTCGTCGTGGACCCGGCAGCACATCATGTCCATTTGGAAGCAGCCGGCCACGACGTTCCTCGTCTACCCGCCCTGCGACGTCACCGAGTTGCAGAAAATCCCGTTGGAGGACAACGACCTCAGCAAACCTATTCTCTCCATCGTGTCCGTGGGTCAGTTTCGGCCAGAGAAGGATCACCAGCTGCAGCTGCGGGCTTTCCACCTACTGCTCAACAACGTTTCCAGTTCGCTGCGTTCTCGACTGCGACTCGAGTTGATCGGCAGCTGCCGGAATGAAGAAGACGAGAACCGGGTCCAGGAACTGCAGCAGCTTTGCAAGGAACTGAACATACAAGACCACGTCCATTTTTTCCTGAACGTGTCCTTCGCAGATCTGAAAATCCGCATGCAGAACGCCACCATCGGACTCCACACGATGTGGAACGAACATTTCGGTATAGGTACGCAAATCACCATTGTGATATCCAACTGGGCAACGGTTCACTATTTAGTTAATACCTGTAATGGAAAAACCATGGAAGGCTTCGTTAAGTAATTGTGTAAAGATAATTTTAATAGAATTTAGCTGTTTAGACACGAACAATTATTAAGAAAAAAACATTAAAAAACTATTTGTTAATTACAAAAAGATATTTAGAGGAGTATTTAGCTGCCAACACACAGTTTTTTAAAATAATATTTCGATTTGTTATAATGGGAGTATTGTTTTCAACAATAGTAGTTTAAAAAAAATTGGATATTATAAGAAACAACATAGGGTATTGTAAAGGGAAAGTTGCTATTACATGCAATTAATTTTACTCTTTACTTGTGCGTGTATTCGTAGGTGTCGTCGAATGCATGGCCTCGGGGTTGTTGACTCTGGCTCACAATTCGGGAGGACCTCAGATGGACATCGTCACTGAGTTTGACGGGAAGCCGACCGGATTCCTGGCATCCGATCCGCACGACTTTGCCGTAGCGATGGAGAAAATCCTCACCATGTCTGCTGAAAAGAGACTGGAAATCAGGAGGAATGCTCGAAAGTCGACGGCGCGCTTCTCGGAACAGATCTTCGAAGCCAATTTCCTTATCGTGTTCGATACCTTCTTTTTCAGATCAAACAATGCAGCAAACCAAAACGAATAAATCTTGTCAAACACTCTTATTCATGCCTGGTTATGCAAAGCTAAGAAAAAATATATGAACAACTTACGCACGAAACCTTTTTCCGTTATGGAGTTTCAAACAAATACTCTAACTTTTGCAAAATACTTTTGATCAAAATACTGAAACTCGGTAATTGTAACCGTCAATCGCTATTGATTACAGTTGACTGAATGGTGACATCCACCTCGCAATTGGGAGAAGCAAGTTTGATTTCAGTTTCGGCTATCCTGATTGTGATTATCGAGGTTTCCCACAATACTTAAGAGTAAGGTAGGCTTGGATCCATTCAGTTTTCCTATCATATTTAGTTAAATTGTATGACATTTTAAAGGGGAGCATACACGGTCAATGTATCATAACTGATGATCGGTTATGTAAAAATTTGGCTAATTATCAGTAATCAGTATTCAACGTAATTCCATCAGTATTACTGTTTCTGATGAAATTGACAGTATTATTGACCATGCAAGGTTGGTTATCTAAACATTTAGATAATTGTCTAATCTGTATTCAACGTCAATAGATCAGACTCAGTATTGACCTTTTCACGATCTGTATTACTGTATTTGATAAAATTAACAGTATTATTGACCAAGCAAGGTCCTTTTTAGGAATAATTCCACATGTTCAGCTTGGAAAAAAAAAGGAATTATAAATTAAAAAACCGGCAATCGTAAGCTGATGAAAATTTTTGAAGGTAGATTTGTTTTTTACTGTATTTAACTGTATTTCAAAATTTACATTTTGTGATTAATTTAAAAACGAATAAATTACCTGTGAAATGCTTATGTTAAATGCTGTCAATACTTTCCAAACTGGCATTGAAAATGTTCGTTGTTTTGAGCCAAGCAAGCTGAAAAACATGCAAAATGAAATTTTTTGTCATTTAAAAATGGCGGCAAGGTAAAATCGTAATAAAATAAACAGTGTAAAGGCGCTCCAGAAAAGCCCTAAAAATCGTCAGCACAAACTATAGGCATCGAAAGGATGGATGTTATCGAAAGATAAGTAATCTTTCAACCTTCAATATTCCTTAATTATTAAAGTATTAGCAACTATCTGTTTAGTAACTTCCAGAAACAACCTAGCGTTCCAAAGTAATATAGAACTATGGCAATTTCTATTGTGTTAGAACGTTGAGGGTCACTACACGTAAGTGTCATACTGAAGGATTTTTATGTGAATGTCATTCGATAGCAACCCTATAAACCTTTAAACTGATTACTTGTTTCTGACAGCTGATCTACGTGACTACTTGCACTGACAATGGTTTCGTATACGTCAGTTCCACCATGGGACGAGGAGCACATTAGCTGATCTTCCTATTTACTAAGTTTTTGCTGCATTTTTAAAAATTATACTCGAGACCTTGGACCAGAAATGGCAACCACTATACTCTTCCGAAGGGTGAATTACGCCTACAGCTGCCTGAACCCGATCATTAGGACCAAAAAGATTAACGCCAGTGACATTCAACGAATGCAAAACAGCAATATTGGTAAATTTACTGTCAGCTCTTAATTAAAATGTGACAACGTATACATGTAGGTAGTCGTACACGCTAATTTTGTAGTCAAATTTCATTCAAAAATTCAATGAAATTTCAATTGTCATTGAAAGTCAAATATAAAATTGAGTGTATCGTATTGATTTTCAATTTTAAGAAAGGTGGCTCGTATGGGTTAGAATAAATTAAGATGTTTGAAATCGATTGGGAGTATTGTGGGAATTTCCTGGAAATTAAATAGTTTGATTTTGTTTCGTTTTCAATAACTGCCATGAAATAAAGCTCGACATTTTAAACTTTTTGCACTTGCAGACCAAAATTATTACTTTTGCTTTAAAACTTACAACTGCAAAACTTACTTATGAATACGATGAATACGATGAAATTTTCAACTTCCCTGACTTTTCCCCAACTTTTCCAGGTTACCCTAACCCATAAAATGCAAAAATATGACATGCCAAAGTAAGAGCAATGCTATACAGCTTACTATACAGTATATAAACAATAGATAGAAAGCGTATCTTCATAATGAAATAGCAAATTTCTATTAGTTTTTAAAATTGACAATTTCGTTATTAATTTCTTGTCATCTCTAACTAATAACTATCTACGTACAAAGTATTTTGGATTTGTTGAATCTTCCTGACTTTTTCAAAGTAAATCCATTTTCCCAGGCCTTTTCAATTTCCCTGACAATTCCAGGTTTTCCAGGTCTGAAGGAACCCTGATTTTACCACCGTGTTTAGAATGAGACTTTCTATAAATTCCACAGATTATTTACGGGAAAATAAATAAAAGTTGGCGAGAATCCAAGATCAAACGCGTCAGAGGTGAATCCATCCAAAAATTGGAGTTTGCACGCGTTCGATTTCGAGAAAATTGCACTATTTTGCCTTCCATTTTGGATTTTCCCCAACTTTATATTTTATATATAAATAAACAAAGGGATAGATGTTACCGGGTTATTGGGGTAACGGGTAAGCTTATCATGTCCGAACAAAACCTCGAATGAGCCAAATTTTGAATTTAACAAAACCTAGATAACCGTACCTTCATTTTGTTTAGGTTTTGCATCTCCTCACCAATCGCCTTCTGGGTCACCATTTTCGCCTGGATGTCTCATCGTGAGCCCGCTCTTCAGCGGCAGCGACTCCTCGCATTGGTGCCGGCACTGCCAGTTGAACAGAGTTCTGTACAGCACGTTATCAAGCAGTGATGAGCCACCGCCCAAGGACGACAAACCTGCGGACGAAGCAGAGAAAATTTCAAATGCCAAAGAAGAGATTGAGAAGAAGGTTGAAGCCGACCCGATTTTGACTGTCAAGAAAATTATTATCAATGAAAATGTAGCAACACCAAAAGGTAATCATACTCGTCGAGCTGTTTGAGAGAACTTCGGAGGTTTTGCTACGAGGTTTAAGTATTTTCTCTCTTTTCACCTTTTTGACAGTGTCTAAAAAGCAGCGCGAGAAGTTTGACGTGAATCAAAAGTCCACCGATCGCAACTTCGTAACCATGCTTCGAGCGATGAACGAATATATACTGAAACCGAGGTGCTAACACTTGAACATTGAACAAGTTTGCTTCTGGGTTGGTATGCATAGGAAAAGTTAAGAAATGTTTGTGGGGAAACAGAAAAACCAGATACTGCGATACCAATTTGCGAGAACTCACGAACTTTTTGACTGCTAAACAGTTCATAAACAAACAAGGCACCTGCAGTGAAAATAATTGTGCATTGGTTGTAAAATATACGACGCGTAACGTACCTTCGGGAATTTTGTAAGTTGATCTCGGACCTAATTTTCTCGGATGCATTTCAGTGATCTCGACGGGCTACGAAAAATCTACCGAAGAAGTCCATATGACAGCAAACCTCCTATTGCAGTTTACCTAAGAAAAGACGTGGAAGCGAGGTAAAATAAATCATCGAATTGGATATTCTGTAATTAATTTAATATTAAAACTTTGATGTGTCCGTAGAGCTTTGGAAGTTTGGGGAAGCGAGGAAGCTCTTCAACGTGAACAGTGGAAAAAGCTCGAACAAGATAGAAGGCACAGAGAAAGTTAGCGCCCATTGCTTTTATTTAAATTAAAATGCAAAAATATTTGAACTAATTCCCACTTTTTTGAATGAAAATCCAGGTATATTTCAGGTTAAGCAGATTTTAAAAGAGTTTCAGAGTCAGTATACTGCAGGCACAGAAGCTGATGCGAAGGTAAGTAAATATGAAGGAAAAGCTGTGCAAACAGCTTGAAATTAAGTGAATTTTATTTTTGTTTTAGAAACAGTCGATTTGGCATGGTTCAGGAAGAGTTGTTCTCACAGCTGTAGCAATGTAGGTGAAATCTTCACTGCATTTCAGCCCATTTTGTGTCGTTGTATATTTTAACGGTAACTTATTTTTGCAGTAATGCGAGCAACTTTTGCCTAAAGTTGATTGCGTGGTTGTATACCGGGTCTCACAGCTTGTTTTCTGAAGCTATTCACTCATTGGCCGATACAGTTAACCAGCTGATACTGGCTTACGGAATCCACAAATCAATTCAGAAGGCTGACGAATATCATCCGTAAATGGATAATACTGTAGTTGGACATTTCACTCACCCTGCCATTAAGTATTTTTTTTGCTCTTACATTTGCAGTTATGGTTACACCAACATGCGTTATGTCGCATCACTAATTAGTGGTGTAGGAATATTTTGTTTTGGCACTGGACTTTCGATATACCATGGAATTAGTGGACTGATGATGCAGGAACCCGTTGGAGAGTATTACTGGGTGAGAAACAGCAGTTTTCCCCATAGTCATGATGATAGAGGGATTTCCCTAAATCATGGTCATATGATAAGCTATCGAATAAGGAAGACTACTGTATTTTTTTTAAATTTCTGCAGCGACCAAAATCTCAAAAAACTAATAACAATAAATCTAAACAAACGTTATTCCATTAACTTACTCGACCATTTTCTTTTACAAAATATTTTGGAGAAAACTATTGCTGAACTATCTTGATAATTTTCTTTTTCTAATTATGAATTATTTACCTTATAAATTATCAGGCATTTTTTGTTCTTGGAGGATCGCTGGTTTCTGAAGGAGGTGAGGCATTGCGAGACTTGATAACTCCAAATGCTCATCCCATCTGCAACTCTTCATTTATACGCATTTATTTTCAGCAACACTACTGGTTGCCATCACTGCCCTCCGCAAAGGCGCTAAAGAGATGAACATGTCTTTCACCGAATACGGTCTCTTGCTTTTCTGAAAAAGAATTACATTCGTTGAACTTGGTTGTGCGACTAATGTTTATCCACGCTGTTTCCCAGTGATGCACAGTCAAGATCCGTGCGTTAATGTTGTCTTGTTAGAAGACATCGCCGCGGTTTTGGGCGTTGGGATTGCTGCCGTATGCATGGGATTGTCAACGTATTTGAATAATCCGATACCGGATGCCATAGGCTCGTGCATCATCGGGGGACTTCTGGGTTTGGTAGCCTCCTTCATCATCAAGACTAACATAGCTGCCTTGATGGGAAGGTAATTTCAATAATTTCTCGTGTAGGACATTTTGGCAAGATTTCTTACTTTCATTTCACTCGCTTTAGGTCAATTCCATCTGATCGGCTGACTGAAATAAACCGAGAATTGGAAAATGACGTCATGATACGGTACGATTTCTACAAAAAAAATTACTTAAATCTTAGGTTAACTTGCTCCATACATCAAAGGAAAGGCAGATTACATTCAAGGCCCGATTAGCATAACTGAAAAACTAATCAGCTAGAATCATTATAATTTAGAAAATAATTCATACTAAATTTAAACAGTGCAATACACGATGCGAAGTGTATTGACATGGGTAGTTCGCTTGCTCGTTACAAGGCAGAGATTGATTTTGATGGCCGTGAATTGACTCGCTCCTACCTCGACAAGCAGGATTTGGAAGCTCTGCTTGAGGCAAGTATTTGGCTTTTGCTATACGTGACTATTATGCAAATTAAAACGTGCTTTTTCTCCAAATTAATTCTAGGCCATGCAAAGTTTAAAGACTATAGATGAGGTGGAGGCCTTCATGTTGAAGCACGGTGAGAGCGTCATCGATTTGGTTGGAGCCGAAATCGACAGGATAGAATCACAGTTAAAAGTAAAAGATTTGTCTCCTTCATTTCTCTAGTGTAGTTTGACTACGAACTAACGTCCAGATTGCTTATTTTTCAGAAAAAACATCCAGAGATTCGTCACTGTGATCTAGAAATGCTATGATGCAGTTTTGTTTGCCATTAGCAGCATTCAATCCATTCCAAAACAAAACCTTTGAACAAAACGGCCGAATTTATAATTCTGAGTCGCGATGCTAGTAGATTACAGGTGCTTAAAAATATACGATACGACTTAATGCATTGCCTTTACTTTAAATGAAGGTTAGTTAACTTTAATATTTATTTAAAAATATATTTTATTGTGCAGCTTGCACTGTGACTAGTAAGATTAAAGAAATTTTACCTCTATCTGGTAATTCTGTGTTATTATTGTCAACATAAGTCTCTGCCAGGTTGCTAAAAATTCACAAAAATTCCTCAATGACACATTTACAGATTGGCAAAGATTAGAAATATGCTAATATATGTATTCTACTAACAAATTAGGAAAATTTAAAAGCTAAATTCATCAACATCACTATACATTTTGGAGAGTATTATTTCAATATTCAACAGTCCAGTTAATTTATGAATATAGTCGTTTTGGTAAAACTCATAACAAAAACTTTTAAAACTAAGGTCATTTTGGCATACTCACTTCTGCCTTGAATTGTAAACGTTCATACACATTTTTTTTGGGAATCTTATCCTTAATCATAAGCACTAACTGTGAATTTCAACTTTGCTTCTTTCTTCTTTATCTTTCCTCAGTAAATTTCCCACGATAATACCAGCCATGATGATAAATCCCAAAGTGTTGCTTGAAACAAACTTCTCTTCGCAATCCTTTGGATCCTCAGTGTTCAGATAATGTATCTGTGAGACACAAACAGTCAAAAAATTTGGAAACGATTTGCCTCTAGTGTAAATTTTGATATTTAGAAGATTTATTACCTGATAAAGAACTCGTGAAATTGCTACCGCAACAGCAATATAATATGGAGCAGTTTGTTCACATAAAAAGCCAGCAGCTGCTAGAGTAGCTGCCATTGTGCCAGAGAAACCGAACATATATTTCTTAGCGTCTTGTCCTAATGTAAGTGCTGTTGATTTAACACCGATTGATTTGTCATCCCTTTTATCCTGCAAAAACACACCAACCTACTCATTTTTCTTTAAAAGTATGTGTAGACTCAGAGACTGGTCTGAAAATGCTCACCTGAAGAGCATATATCGTGTCATAGATAAGCGTCCACGATATACACCCAACGTACAATGGCAAGCAAACCAAAAGATTGCAAGTGCCGTGAAGAGCAGTCCAGCCAAGCAGAGCACCCCAATTGAAAACCAATGCTACGAGAAATTTCATGCGTAAGTTACAGATTTTACCAAATATACAGATTGCTCATCCATCTACCAGACTCTTACCTAGGTTAAGTTGAGGCCAACTAAAATACCTCTTTGCTAAGGGATAAGTAACCACTAACAGAAGAGAACTCATACCCAAAACAATACTTTAAACAGAAAATAGAAAACCATTGATTAGTGAAGATTCATTAAAATGGATATTTGTACAGAGGACGAAGTAAACCTATAAGTCAACATGATCCTACCATGGCCAGTTAAACTGCAATAAAATAATATCCCCTACGGCCAAAACGGGAATAAGAAACATGAACGCATCCAGAAGACTGATCTGACCAGAAGCTATAGGTCGTGACCGCGTCCGTTCCACCTGCAAATTTAAATTTCGATTAAGACATATTTGATACATTTCAAAAAATCAATTAAATCAGGTATATAGGGTTAGGAGTAGGTTCTACAAATGACCGTGCAGATGCGATGGAGGGTCAAATTCTTATGCATCATGTCTACTTTATTTGCCGATTGATTTGATTTCCAGTAATTTTAGAAACATACCTTAGAGTCAATGTTTTTGTCCCACATATCATTAATGATACAACCAGCTCCACGCATGATCAGTGCCCCAGCGCCAAATAGAAACAGCGTGTAAAAATCAGGAAATGAACCAGGTGTGGCTGCCAAAGCGAGGCTCCATCCACAAGGCCAAAACAAGAGCCAAGTGCCTAAAAAAACAAATGAGAGATCAATATCAAAAACCTGCTCTCAATGTCACTGTAAGTTTCAAAATATCATGAAAATTATGTAGAAATGATCCTCATCTTACAGTAGTTGTCATATAACCGACGAAAGAATCTATAGGCCTATTCGACAACCTACAGGGTCACACAGCTTTAATAACACAAAATCCCCTGACTTTTCCAGTACCTTCCAAGTAGCTTCTGGATTGAAATTTTAATTAAGAGATAGAAAATTTCCTGACGTTTTGAAAAAAAAATAAATAAATAAAAAAAAATTCAAATTCCCCCACACTCGCCCAGGTTCCCCCGTCAGTTACAAATCCCCTGACTTTCCCAGGTTAATTCGTTGGTAACCCTGACCTAAAGTAATGCAAAGTGTGATCAACAAGATGTCAAGAATTTGACATACCGGTAGTATCAAAACAGGACTGCAAAAATGTTATCAGAAATAATGAATTTGAAGTAGGTCGTATAATTATTAAAAAATATAATAATGATGAAAGGGAACACAATGTATTTTTGCGCAATGTTTCATAAAAATGAAAATGAAGACTAATCCTTTTGCCAATCACCCTCCCGTCACAGCATGTGCATGTGTCATCATTTGGAAAGATGATTTCGTAATTGAACGTCCCATGTGCACATGGCGGTGAATCGCACATGGCACCCGTTCACATTTTTTGTCTGGTATTTTATGCTAAACAATTTTATTGCATATCATTCTGAAACCCGACCTGAGCAGCTTTACCAGGACCAAGGCCAAAAACCAAGATCAATAAATGAGGAAATGAATTGAATTTGCTTACCAATAGGTTTATCGAGTCTCATTAATTTCAAGTATGGTTGAAGCACTGTAGGAGTAGTCTCAACGGCTGCAACTGCCAGTTTTCCCATCTGTCTACCACACCCCATTTTCGTATTGAAATGTGGTGAATGTGGCGAAGAAAATAACGGAAAAGGTGCTAGAAAACACGAGGATCTCGTCACGTTCCATAGATGAAGTCTCGATTTCCCAACACAGTTCACGCTCGCTGTTCTCAATGCGGAAGACGTTCTGCACACATAACTCGCCGAACAGCACAATCCATTATTATTAAAACGTCGAATAACATTCCTCAATGCAAACATTTCTTGTTGGAAAAATCAGGTTCAGAAACTAGAACGAATTATCCGCGCTCCATTTAGTCGAAGCAAGTACATTCGAATGCAAACGTGAGGCCCAAGTAGATCGTTGGCGGGACTTTCCAACATTGTTATCAGATCCAGTTGAAGGTCACAACTCGTTTACACAGACATCGTTTGAATAATAATTTCACAATTAACTATTAAAAATAAAATAAAATGTGACCTCGTTTGCCGCGGTTTTCCAAAACAATCGTCTGCCAAGGTGGCGCTGACTGCCTGCGCATTGGCTCGTAGAATGTGAAGCCAGCAAGTGCCGTCGATCACGTGACCATGAAATAGGATGGCGGCCATGTTTAAATACTCGCAGGTTAAGGTTTCCACCAACTTTCCTGCATCAATTGCCATTAAAAAAACTCTAAAATTTAAAAAATAGACGAAATTAGTACAAAAAACAGAGCAAGAAAAGCGGGGTGGGCAAGTTTTAAATATCTGAAAGCTGGCAAGCCTGTCATTATGAATGACGATGATAGCGGGTCAAGAAACTACATTGCCGAACTAGCATCTGTTGGCACGTGCGTGGGAGTTTAGTCTCGTGAACAGAACTAATACACAGAGGTCACCATAAGGTAAATATTTGACCTGAAATTATCTTTTGTAAAGTGTGTGAGCGTTGTTAGCATCTTTCGGCACGTTATCTTTTGACGTGAAGATATCACTTTCATCATCAGCTAAATATATAGGATGAATGCATGTGCGCTAAATGCCGGTTAAATTTAATCGACGATAATCAGTTATCACAAGCTATGGCAACGCTCACTGCCATGGCAACTGATATTAAAGATGGTGAATGACCATTAACCATTGAGTAGCAGCCCGTTATGTGAAATAGTGAACGGTGAATGATGCAACCAGGATGCAATGGGGACGTTCAAGTATTGGCATACCGTTTTAGTAGGGGGTTGCCCAAACGATGATGGCTCAGCTGTGTAATAACGACCATGCATTAATTAGTTAATCATACTAAAATGTAATGATGACCATGTACCTGAGTCAATTATTAGGGAATGACAATCCTGAAAAATAATTATAATTGAAGTTGACTAATTGGTGTGCGCATCCATAAATGACTAACAAAACCGGTTTTGCAGGTTTTGGTAGCCACATGTGCACACCAATTAGTCAATTACAATTATAGTTACAATTATGTTTTAAAATTGTCACTCCCTACTGTAAGCAGTGGAACATAAAAGAGTGATTATGCTACGTGTAATCAGGAGTTTGCCGGAATATGGCTTTAGAAATTAATTTTAAAAACAGGTAGAACAAAATATTTCAGCACTGTATTTTATATGCTGAAATTTTTTCCACTAAATCAACGAATGTTTTGTATTGTCAAAAGTTATAACCAGTGATGAAAATTTTTCTCTGCCCAAATATTTTAATTGATTCTTAGAACATTTAAAATTGCCTTTTAAACATGTAGGTTCGAAAAATCACAAATAAAAACATGTTCACATGAACTATGTCAATTGTTAATGCACAATGTCATATGTAGCCTTGAGTATAGTGCATTTTTATTATTGATATTGTTAACTTTTACACACAAGAGTATTTATAGTGCCCAGAGCATGCACAGTTGTCATTGTTAAACACTACATTTTAATTGCTGGCATATCAGCATGACATTCATAAAAGTTGTTTCGAGTGATATTGAAAGTGACGTCCTGGATTAATTAATTTTATCAGGCATTATTTCGTGTTAGAATAAGAGTAAAAGGTAATTAAAGGGTTCGTAATCTCTAAATACACTGTAGCTGTTAGCCCAATTTGGATTAAGGACACTCAATTATTCTCATTTCTTTTTAATAGTTTAATTGGTACTTTGTAATTAGCTACGATAAACTGAGCCTTGCTGATGTAAAAAATCACTAACTGTTGGCATTTATTAGATGTGCAAGAACAATTTATGCTTTAGGCTTTGGAGAATAACTAAAGTAACTTTGGGATATTATTTTGCTTTTATTTTTAGGTGGAGAATAACTAAAGTAACTTTGGGGCTATTATTTTGCTTTTATTTTTAGGATTTTTCGATTTTACGTTTAACTGAAATTCAAAACGTGTGTTTGAATGGAATAAAAATGTTTGGTCAGAATCTTAAATGCATCACTGATCGTCCTGTTAATTACATCAAATTATGATCTTTGACTTATAATTTTCTAAAATAAAAAAATGACTATTTAGGTGGTTGTAAAAATTAAAGAGACATTGGCTGTACCTCTAGCCCTGCTTCGCCATAGATTGTAAAAATGTGGGCTTCTCCTCAAGGCACGTAGGCGAGCAGTGATTGCCTGGTGGGTAGGGCAGCTAAATAAAAAATACGTTTTCACATTAGTTTCGGCTAGGTTAGACAAAAAAAAAATATTTGTGCACATTTGGAACAGCGTATATCTGATATATTTTCTCGATTTTTTTTTTTAAATTTACAATTGGTAATTTTAAGTAAATAATTTATATTCAGGTACAATTAGTTTGGCAATTAGCTGCTCAAAAATTCATGAACCATTATTCTGATCGATAAATGCTAGAAAAGAACTGAAAGAATGAGAACAAGGAGAATTTCTAACACTGTAATTAACTTCAGAATAGATTTAATTAATTTATTTCACAATGGTTTCGATTTCTATCTAGAGATGATGCCGCATCCATGTGCTTATAGGGTCTGATATACATCAGTGCAAATTTTAATGAAATGCATACTGACGTTAATTTTATTTTTCTTTATCAACTGACAAGGTTGTTCAATTTTACTAATGATTTTATATCACGAGCGATTTTTTTTGGCCCCAAGAAATTTAATACCACGCTTCAGGACGATAAGCCATCGGTTTTTTATTGCAATTAAAACTTGTCCTTGTGCATGGAAAAAAATTCATTATGTAGCTCATGGGGCTGCGAGACTGATTAGATTTTAAGTAGTAGATCCGAACATTCCCATCAGTAGCACGCTTAGCTATCTATTAGAAAACCAGTTCATCAAATGCTATAAAATTCTGATCGCTGATGGGAGTGGAAGATTTCATTTCCATCTTAAATTTTCATTTAAATTTAATTATTATTTCTCGCTGTGCCTCATCGTATAACTACATAAGAGTAACGAACGCTGTCAAGTACCAACAGTCACAACTGCTACAGCCACAGGTCAACTATGTTCGACATAAATACTTCGCTCTTGCCGGCCAAGGGGCATTACTTTGCATTTTTTGCTTGTGAGTAAAATGTTTTCAAGTATTTAATTTTACAATTTTCTAAGTTAGATTAATTTAACTTTAACTGCACCCAGGATGCATTTATTTCCTTAAAACACGATGCTAAACATACGATTAAGTTCCTGTTCTTTTACTGTTGAAAATATTTCCCTGGGTCAAAGGAGGTACCGAATTAAATTTCATAAAAATAGGAGAGATAACGACTTCTGGACAGGAGTAAAAACCTACGTTTCCTAAGAACTGATCAGTTTTGATATTAATGCGCACTCGTATCACCCTTTTTTAGATGGAATTTGGCTATCATCAATTTTTGAGAAAATTCAATTAATGTTTGTTTTAATAATTACTCACATTGAAGGTCAGGCTGGAATCCTTCCATTCGGAGTCACGATGGCAGCTCAGTTCGGAGCTTCAAATGCGTTGATTGGTAAATTTTTTTCGCAGTTTATCATCTTCCTTAAATACGTTTCTAGCAAACAAAGGAAATGTATTTTAATCAGTTTTTAACTCCACCAATGTATATTTGAAATTAATGCTGAGCCCCATGTTCGGGGACTTTCAAGTATAACATCATCATCTTTCTGGGGTTGGTCATTTGATGTCAACATTTGATCATTGGCTTTTTATAAAATATTGGTTTAAAATTCATTATTTGTGGATCATATGGCAATTCTTTAATTACTACATCAGGGTCAATAACGAAATTCACAAAATTCTTTCCCACTGACCAACTACAGGAATTTCCCCCACATATTTTAAAATAAATTCTGTAGGAAAAAATAAACATCCGATAGGGTTCCCCTAGAAAGGAAATTTTGAACTCCTGACTTTTCCAGGCTTTAAAATAAATATCCACGGAATATCCATTTAAAATAAATATCAAACTGAAAAAAAATAACACCAAAGATAATTTCAACCTACATTTCTGTAAAAAATGTTGTTTATCAACATTTATAATTAAGAGAACATCGAAATTTTGTGAAAACTGCAGTGTTCATCTCTTTGTAAAATTAATAATGATGTTGTATTCATATGGAATTTTCCTGACTTAAAGCAAAAAAAATAAAAAATTTCTTCCATGACCTACCCTGATCATTCCACGGATCCCTGACTTTCCTCGAGTTTCCAGGTCCTTACTATTTTGTTTGATCATTGTCAGCTATTTTTCTTTTTAAATTTAACTCAATTCGAATTTTTTTGGTCAATGAATATATCCGTTCATCACTCACTCATCCGATGTCCATTAATCTCTTGAATATATTTTCAGGCATAATATACCTGACGCTGACGTTCTTCACGGTCGTCGCAAAACCCGGTTTTGGGATGCTCGCCGACAAGTTGCAGAAGAAGAAACCCATTTTCCTGTCTTGCATAATCATCATGACCGGGGCATTTTTCGTTGTGCAGTTCATTCCAGCAGCCGAAGAGTTCAAACAGACTAATGCTCTGCTGTGCCGTAACGGGAGTTGGTCTTTGAAATCGTGTAATTTACCGCTGTCCTTCAGTGGTACGGGTACTACCGATAGCTCGTGTAATGCAACTTGCAATGTTAGTGCGCAGAGTCCCATCCTCACTCACCTCTGCATTTCTGATCCGTCCTATTGTTCGGCACAAAACGAAACTGTTGCCATTACAGCCCAGGTGAATTTCCAGCATTTTGGTGTCGAAAACAGCTGCAGCACGCATGAGCCAAACTTCATTATCTCGAACGAGACCATCACCATGCCGGTTTGTGTCGATGAGACACAAATTCCTTGCGCAGTCACTTGCGACATAACCATCGCTTCAGAACCTGATTCGAGCACTTTCGAAGTGAATCCACAAATCATGTATTTCTGGATTTTGATGATCACTGCCTACATCTTCATGGGCACCGGAGTAAACTTGGGGGACACCATCGTGCTGAGCATAATTCCCAACTACGGGGTCTACGGACGTCAGAGGCTGTACGGAAGTATCGGATTTGGACTCCTGTCCATCGTCAGTGGACAACTGGTGGACATGTTCAGCGCGGGAGGTGGAGGGAAGCTGAACTTCGTGCCGGCCTTCTACATCGTGCTGATTTTCGGAGTCCTCGACCTCATCATCGCTTCGCGGCTAACGGAAAAGCGAGTCGAGAAACCCAAGCATCTGTTTAAAAACGTTGGAAGTCTGTTTTTCAATGCAGAAACGGTGCTTCTTACGATGGCAGTTTACCTGGTCGGTTTCTACAGCGGCATCTTATGGACGTTCTTGATCGTATATCTCGTAAGCTTGCGAGCGGACCAACTCCTCATCGGCTTGACCATTGGAGCGCAGTGCTTCATCGGAGAAATACCATTCATGTTCGTTTCCGATTGGTTCCTGAAGAAGATCGGGCATGGTCACGCCATGACTCTGGTACTCGCAGTCTTCGGGGTCAGATATCTGTTATATCATCTCATCAACAACCCGTGGCTCGTATTGCCCATCGAAGCTCTCCAAGGCATCTGCTACGGCATATTCTTTCCCGCTTTGGCCACATACAGCAGCATAATAGCACCACCTTCGTCTCATGCGACAATGCAGGTGATACCACGTACCTTTCAAACGGGGACATTAAGTATACTATCCAAAGGGGTGAACCTTTTTGACCAAAAAAATTTCGAACTGAGTGAAATTTTTATCAAAATTAAAACAAAGACAATGAATTTTAACCTAAATTTTCATGAAAAACGATGAAACAGCATTTGGTTGACCCTGTTCCCAGTCATCATTCGGTCAACTCCCCTAAAATGCTGACATGACAATTGAAAGTCTCCTAATACGGATAAATTTGAATAACAATTCCCATTTTTATTTAAATTGTAATTATTGACGTGATCCAGGGTTCCTCTAGCGATGAAATTTTCGAATTCCATGACTTTTCCAGATTTTAACACTCACTTTCCTGACTAACCTGACATCTCAAAATGCAAAAATGTGTAAATGCCGATGTCAATTTCTTATGATAAATAAGCAGGAGACAGAACAAAAAATTTCAATATAGGAAACAGCAAATTTAGATTTTTTTTCAATTGAGAATTTCATTATTAATTTCTTGCAGAAAATTGCTTGTCAACTCTTGAATTTTGTACCAACAGCCATGTAAAATATATTATTGATTTATTGAATTTGCCTGGCATTTTCAAAGAAAATCCATTTCCTTGACTTTTCTAGGTCTGAGGGAACCCTGTGATCTAATGCAGGACTCGTTCTAGCTTGTAAGGTTGTCCGTGACCTCAAGCAAAGCCTATATCTTCAATGTTGAATTTTGTATATTTATGTCCGTTGCAAACAAAAATATATAACTTACCTATGCTGTTTTTCCTTATTTACAGGGTATTCTTCAAGCAGTTTTTGAAGGGCTAGGTGAGAAACATTGAAGATTTTGAGATACCAGACGATACAGTTGTCTTTTAATGCTGACAACAACTCACTTTCGTTTCATTTCTTAGGCGCCGGAACAGGATCCTTTCTCGGTGGACTGATTTTTCAAGCTGTGGGAGGAAAGCAGATGTGGTTAATATTGGGATCAGCCGCTTGCGGTTTTGCACTTCTGCATGGACTGATTCTGATGGCCATCCAGAGGAGGAAAACCAGAAACTCGTTTACTCCACGAAAAGATCTCGCCAGTGAGTGTTCACCACTCATCTATAGATGAATTGCCACATTCAAACTGCATTTTTTAATTCCATTTTTAAACTTTTTATACACCCTCGTGTTCCATAATTACCATGCAGAGTAAACGGAATGTTTTTATTACACAGATGGCATTGAGGACCCTAAAGAATTGGAATTATTACCAGTGCATTCTGTAAATGGGTTTAAAGAGGACAATGATATCGCAACAGAAACTTCTGTTCTTCAGAAAGCATCTTGAAGCATTTATAAGAAGTTCTCGTGGTTTGCGGGGATGTAGTCTAGCGGGTAATTGCAGTGTTTTGCCACAGAATAGCGTGTTAAAGGCAGCCATTCGGGCTTTGGTCATTCCCGGTTTATATATTAGATCTGGTCAGTATTAGAGTACGTGATGTGCAAAGATGTTCATAGTATTAAGTTATTGCAATTTTGATTTGTTAAGGACTGATTTTTGCGCAGTTGATGACCGTTTCTCGTTTAATCTCCAGATAAGAAATGTTAATAAGCAAAAATAAGAGAAAATTATTCAAATGTCTTATCTCATGCTCTTATTCAACGTCAAAATGTCCCGATTCATCCTTGTTCATATAAATTTTCAGAATGATTCGTTGGTTTTACGATCACAGTTGTTTACATAGTTGGAAGATTTTCCAACCTCCAAAAAACATGAAAATAACGAATTAGGCCAAGTTGACGTTTGCAATTATTACCTGGATCCATAACGATGCCAGATAGTTGCCTTCACTGACAATCTCAAATGTTTAAGGCACAAGAAGCATTCTAATGATAAGACATAAATTATTTGTTTTATGATCTCAGAGTTTTGTTCTATGCACACGGAGTTAAAATCTCTCTTAAAGTATTTAAATATTATTCATGTCTGACCTTTGTTACTTCACAGCCACTTCGTTTGTACGCCCCACTATTTGATATAGATGACCAATCTGAAACAGAATAAATAAGAATAAATAAATATAGTTTTCTAGCGAGGTGAAGTGTTCTGCCAATCATTTCCAGCAAAAAATATTTCCATGAAAATCAACCTATTTGCAAAATTTATTTTACACTCCACTATGAAGAATGATTCTGCACTTGTCGACATGCAGGCTTGCAGTGATGTGTTGGAATCAAATTGAAATTACGAGGATTTAGTCAATCTGTAAACTTTGCACATCGTATATTAACCTAATTTGAGTTCAATCAGTTTCAGTAATCCCTTTAGTTTTTTCATCTAACTCCATGCATGTTTGCCATGGTCATGAAATCCATGTCGAATTATATACAGGCCAGAGTGCATTCACATTCTAAAATTTTGTTAGTATTTTAGACCCGACAATCTTACAGCTGGTGCTTAGTTTTTGTGCGAAACCTTTGCGACTAGCAAAACAATTGCGGAAGACATTTTTTCTCGCTTACGGTATCCGGCGGTGGACTTGCACCAATTATGGCAATTCCTCTAATTATGAAATTCAACTCAGTTTTTTACATCCTGCAGTAATACTTTTCGACAAACAGATTCAGAGTCTACTGACTGATCACCATTGAAGCCACCGAGATGTTGGACATAAACACCTCGCTCCTGCCAGCGAAGTTGCACTATTTCGCTTTTTTTGCAAGTAAGTGATATCTTCGAGCGTCAAATATCATTGCGCATCTTTATATTAATGTTTTGTAATCACGCTTTCGTAAGATCATGCCCATAATACTTCCATTTTCTGTGACGATCGCCGCCCAGTTTGGGGCCTCACCAGCTCTAGCTGGTAATTTCATTATTTTTCCTTCATGTGAACAATTCCAGTTTCAGTTTTCAAATAAACGGTTGAAGGAGCCCCAAAATATTTCATAGAAAAAAATGGAATTGGGGACGTTCATTTATAATGTAATCATCTAAGGAGGAACACTTTACCACAATGTCCAAACTCTTTACAGCAAGGCCAGAACACTTTACCGCAAAGCTCCCTCCTACTCAAAATGATGAAATGATCACATAACACTATTATTTTTGCAGGAATAATATTTCTGACGCTGCCATTATTCGCAGTCATTGCAAAACCCGGTTTCGGATTCCTCGCCGACAAGCTCCAAGGGAAGCAGGCCATCTTCTTGACCTGGGTGCTGCTGATGACTGCAGCATTTTCTGCCATTTGCTTCATTCCACCTGTCGAGTTAAGGACCAGTAGTCTGTTGTGCCATAACGAGGGCTGGTATTTGGAGACGTGTAATTTACCACAGTCTGACCGCAGTGAAGCATCTTCAATAACCTCTTGCAATGCAACTTGTGACGTTTCCAGGCCAAACCCCATTTTAGATCATCTT
>JAQGAF010002214.1:0-24085 GCA_034687865.1 Kryphioiulus occultus | reverse complement strand
ATCACGACGATTTATTCATTATTCGCAGAGATGTTATGTATACAATTTTTCAATTTTTTAACATGGCAGGGGTGGGACGGGAACTTCCCGTAAACAGATTGTGCTGATCGTCCAATAGCGTAGCCACAGCAGATTAAATTAATCTGATTACGGTGCCGCATGCCAACAAGCACGTATACAGTTGTACAGGACATCATAATTTAAAATTGCATAGAAAACGACTTCCTTTTCTTAAGAAACGGTGTCAGGGAATTCGTCAAAATTCGTGAAAATGTCAGAGAAATTGAGATAGTTTACTAATTTTTAAAAGCAATTTTTTAAAAAAAACTAACATCCATCATTTCAGTACTTTTTTCTTGCAAAAATTTCGCCTTTTTAATAATTTTTTTTTTAAAAAAGTTGCAACTGCATTCCCTTAATTATTATTTCTCAATATTTTGTTTCTAAAAGTGTTGCCTTTCGCGATCCTAAATTATTACTATTGCTAAACAAATTTTTGTATGGCAACATAGAGACAAAACTTATCATTTAAGACGTAGTGTTTTTTAAATTCGCCTATGGCGTTTCTGGTAGTACAACGTATTAATATTTAATAAAATGTCTAAAATTAGCAGAAATTCGGTACTGTATTGTTTAAATTTTTTTTTTTTCGCAAAAATTGCCCGTTATATTTATTTCACTAATAATTACGCTAATAGTTACTAAAATTCATTACTTGTGATCTAAATCTCCGAAAATTTTCGCCTATGGCGTTGTTAAACCTCGATCAGGGCTTGGAAATTAATACATGTACTATTTTCGTGTAAAATATCAGGGAAATTACTGAAAAGTTGTCGGGGAATGTCAGGGAAATGACCGCGAGTTGTCAGTGAAAATCAGGAAAATCGATTTGACAATTTGAATGAGAACCCTGATTTTTTTGTATTGTTGTGGTGTTGTTGCATATCCTGGAAACATGTTCGAGAAGTTCAATAAGTGATAGGGAAATCATGCATATAAATTGCGATTATTTGGGTGTGATTTTTCAACTACTGAAGGCCAGCTGCTTGACGCCTATTTAGAGAGTAAAATACACGTACCCGGAGCAGGGTATTTTAAAATGGGTGCATCCCAATTGTCCTTGCCCAGGGGAAAACCACAATGCTGTAGCGCGGCTGAATTAAGGTTTTGGTCTACCACGCAAAACTATTTTAATGAATCACTTTCCGGTTGCGTGCCAATTGGGACATAGACGCTGCACACACACCCAGTATGAAGCCAAAATTAAACAAATATTTCTAGAGACACTGACTACTTGGAATGGCTTGTGACCAAAATCAAGACAGTCGTGAACATCCGAACCATTTTCAAAATGAAATTTGCAAAAACTTCATTTATTTGAAAATTTTCGTAACAAGTTGAACGTTCAGTACATTAGACTGAGGTAATTGCTCGATTAACTTTACAAATTACTGAACAATTAATTCTCATTAGCTTCCTTTTGTTGTCCTTCACCTTCAAAAACACCTTTTTTAAGACCCCTATGGGGACGTTCAAGTATTGTCATCATCTTGGGGGAAGTGAAGAGAAAGGTTAGCCAAATGATAATGTAAGCATTACTGTTTTATAAAATCTGTGTTAAAATAACTCATTTTTGGTCCAGTCTTGCAAAAACATTTGCCTGTGGTTTTTTTTCAGACATGTATCATTAGCTTCACTGTGACTTTGAGCTAAAATTAATCATTTCTGATGAAAGTTTTAGACAAAATCGAATAAAAATGTGGTCAATGATTACTTCATTATTTGCGGCATATATACATTGAAATGATGGAATTTTTTTAAATATTAAAAGTTTTTGAAAATCCATCATGTGTTATCCAGTATATTTGACATTACTGTATATGTCATTATATTTGAACGTCCCCACAGGCTAATTTTTGCAAAACTGAATCACAAATGATTGATTTTAGCCAACTATTTATATGAAAAAATGATGACAAAAACGGATGGCATCATATTTGAACGTCCCCAGTTTAATTTGAATTCTGCCCATGACTGCTTACTGTTTTCACTACATAGATGGTCCTTGATTCGGTTGATCGGGTATTAGAAAATATCTATCCTGATTCGTGACAACCTTGTGAAGATGTTTACGGAATCGGGAAAATTCTTGAAAATCTCCTCTTGTAAAGCGTAGCAGGAAACGCAAATAATCGATAATTTAGTTGAAAGCAGTTTCTGTTGAACGACGTTTTCCAAGAAGATGAGTGCAGCCTAACTAAATTCAACTAAGATCTTAAAGACATTTTCTAAGGTCTTTCTCCATAATGTATTCCGATCATCTTGAGATTATCTCAAAAGGGATTTTGATATGTCGCCAAATTTTTCTCGCATCTCACCAGCTGAATTTATTCCCGACCATATGTTGACAACCGAGGCAAAGGCTGTTGCATTTGCCCTAAAAAAGAGGTAAAATCTTATTTTTAAGTGATCTGGAAAAACAATGCGGTACAGCTGATATAAACATCCGTAAGGCGTTTGCAACTGTCTGCATTGCGGCTGGAAGATCCTGCAGTTTCTTGAGACTGTGTCCTCGAGAATGTCAGAAAACTGCATTTCCGCATAAACTTATCTGCCAAATGCCGGAAAGCTGGATTCACATTTTCAGCATGGATGTGAGAAAATTTGGCATTTTTACTCGTTTTTACTTCTGTAATATGGACAAGCTCTGTGCTATCCCAATTCCACATTTTGGAGAAAATTTGCCCATGTACTGTTCATGCACATTGAGAAATTTAAGTTGAAAACTACATGTATTTGCAAATATCTCGTAAACAGTTAGACCCTTTGTAATTGACTGACGTCAGTAATATCCGAGTGACCCTACAGTGCTCGGTCCAATCCTGTTAATGATATGCGTAATTCGAAACTGTGATGTTCCTGAGAATTGGTGCACTTTAGAGTGCCCTTTTATACTTCACTGCCATACTCCCTCACCCTGAATATAAGTTTTATATTGCACTTTTTTACATTACTTTACCATTTGTTCATTTCGAGCATATACAAACACTAACATCAACTTTTCACGTTGTATAAATGCAGAATAATTCATTATACATTATTAAGTAGGGTTATTCCCCCAGATCTGGAAAACCTGAAATTGTCAGGGTAATTGGAAAGGCCATAAATCAAGAAATTATGGAAGATGGAAAATGTGGATGCAATTAATAATGAAATTGTCAACTTTAAAAAACAATAATGTAGGCCTAATCGGTATTAACCCGGTATGTATCCACCTTGACTAATTCTTTGTTTAAGCAGTTAATACACTGAAACATTTATTTGTACAGAAAATACAAAAAATAATTAGGTTAGGTTAGGTTAGGTGCTTAAACAAAGCTGAACCTTACCTAACCTAGTGCCCTTCACTGGATATGGCGCCCAAGGTGGATACATACCGGGTTAATACCGGCCTAATCTTGCTACTGCCTTATGGAAATTAGTATTCTAACAAGCTATAAATAAGTCATTGCATTACTCAATTAATTAATTGGTAATGTAATTTTTTCAAAAATTTGCAGTGGTCTGTGGTCAGGGGAATTTGTTTTAAAACCTGGAAAAATCAAGGAAATTCCATAGCTTTTGATTTACACAAAATCAATAGACGACAAGTGATTCTGTTAAACAAATTAATAATGACATTGTCAACTTTAAAAAAATATAATCTAAATTTGCTACTTATTTATGAAATTTTGTTTTACAGTGTAATAAGTTATAAACATGCCATTGGGATAAGCAACGCATGCTTACATTTGTGATGTCATATTTTCCAAAATGCAGGGGTCAGGGTGGTCGGGGAACCTTGTTTTAAAACCTAGAAAAATCAGGGAAATTCAATAGCTAGTTATTGATTAGCACAAAATCAAGAGATGGCAATTAATTCTTTGGAAAAAGTAATAATGAACTGTCAGCTTTGTAAACAAACTAATGGTCAAGGAAATTTATTAATACTTTACAAACCTGAATAAATCAGGAAAATTGAAGCTCAAGAAATTTCCAATCGTTTTTATTATTAAGGCAGACCTGAGTGATTTTCGAAATATTGGATGGATTGGATTGGATGGATTCGAGGTATTGGATTGGGAGCTACGATGAGGTTGTTCAAACAAGTTAATAAATCAAATACTTATCAACGACTTATCCTCATTTTATCTGCTCGTAGCTAGTCTACGGTTGTCGGTAATCATCGAGTAATTTCCGCAATTACGACACTGTTTGGCTTCCCTAATTAATTGAGCTAATGTCATACCAGATTTATGTAATTGCACCTTGCGGGCAATATTCAGTGTATCTAGAATATGCCAATGCAACATGTTCCATTTGCGTGCATGCATCAGTTTTGTTGAAACGAAACCGAAATGGCCGTGTCACCAGTCCCTCGACTTAATTTAATAAAACTAATGAAGGAATTTGTGGGTACGAAAAGCAGCGTTTTAATAATGTAAGCCAGTAATGGCACGCTGCAAACGGTTAAACGTATATATACAGTGGTCACGTGACGTCGTCACAGTATTTTCAATTAGGCCATTGTTGACGTGAAACGAGTAACTCATTACCGAGCCCGTTGGGATGCTCGAAGTTGTGATGCTTAAAACCATGGGCTGGGTTTCGCCAATTTTTCATAATAAAATAATGGACTCTCGTTTAGGTTCAGCGTAACAAATTACGATGCATTTTGATGCCAGGCGACGTAATTCCTGGCATCTGAAACCAGCTCGGAATTTTTATGTGGGATTATAGGATCTTGCAAAAAACTCGTGAGCACCGAGGGTAATCCTCGAAACAATACCACTGCTAGAGAAATTTGAAAGCATGACGAGCTTCACGTTTCCAGCATGGATGTGCAATGCCAGTGAACGCCAGCATGAACGCGAAAACCACGAACAGTCAGGGAAGGTGAAAATGTCATCTCTGGAGGAAAACTGAATATATAATTGATTAAAACAGATTAAAATCTGGTTGTTAATAAACCATTAATTAATGCATTAAGGAGACCCACATAGGCCATTTTTCAAATAACAAACTCATACATTAAAAAATATTTACACTGTATGTTTAGGACCATATTATTGCCAGGATTTTGAACCCATTTCAAAATGATCTGAAACAAGGGGTTATCAATCCTAATTGTCATTTTCATTGTCCATTTTGGTATCTGCCTTTACAATAAACAACAAAACCAATTGGTTTCATGGATGAACTAACAGGTGATATATTATTGATATTATGCCAAATACTCCATGCAGTAGTAATTTGAGGACTTTTTGAGGATTATCTTTGCACTTTGAGCTTTGCAAGCTATGTTTCGCTTTTCTGTTGACGCATCTGAAATTATTTGACCATGCAGTCTTTTACGCTGTACTTTCTCTTTGCTCTTTTGAGTGCAAAACTAGGCTAGTTTGTTAGTTTGTTTGCTCAAGTCGTTTCCCAGAACCTTCGAATGAAATTAACCCAGTAGGGTTTCCCTGTTGATCGTACCTCGAATCGAAAATTCAGACCACATGTATTTAGTAATTTATGCTGTCGTATGATAGAATATACCGTATGACTCATTGACGAGCTGTTGTTGAATGCTAACAGCTAAACAAATATTAGCTACGTGTTCCAAGATAGATCGTTATTGGTTCTCAGGTTGGTGATTAAATGCGGACAGTCAATGCTGTCTGTTAGTTTTATTCTGGTTGAACGAGGGTCTGAAACAATGGTTAATTTAGCAGCACGGAAATTTATATTTATTCACTCGTCTATAGGGGAAGTGAGCAGCCATTGATTGTCCGAAGTCCATGAGGTGTACAAAAAAATATAACGTGTTATTGACCTCGACACACAGGTAGTGACGCTCGGTGTTGGTAAACTGTGATTCATATACGAGTTGCCAAAGAGAAAAAAATGACGTGTGAAACACGTGCTACATGGTGACTACCAACCTGGAAATCCTGGAAATCTCAGGGAACTTTATATGCACCCTTTAAAGCCTGAAAACTACGGGAATTTCAATTGAAACCTGGAATTTTTCAGTATGAACATTTTATTTGTCACATCCGTATTTTTGCCATCGTCAAACACATTATTCTGCGCTAACATTTTTCAAAAGTTATAATAAAATACAATAAAAATCCTCGAAACCGAATTCCAAAATCGAAAATATACCTGGAAAAGTGTGAATTGGACCTGGATCTTCAGAAAAAGTAGGTCTGGAATACATTTTCTTGATCAAAAAAGAATCAATAGCTTGGCCTATACGTAGAGATAATTTATATTGATTGGTTATGAATATTACATAGAAATACGTTAAGTGGAATTGATACAAATGAAAATTAAGAAATAGATGTTGGGAACTTAATAAGCTGATGAAATTGATGCTGTAATTCGAAGCAATTTTATGAATTCGATTTCGAAGATGTCTACCTATTCATTGGTTATGAATACTCCCTATTACGTGGAAATACTGCAAGTGGAATTAATTCAAATATCAATGCAATTATAGATTCATTGAAATCCGGATGAAAACTAATAAATCGATGCTGAAGAAAATCTAGCTGAAGAAATTGATCATGTAATTGGAAGCAATTTTATGAATTAAATTTCATGTACTTTTTTCACGTTTATCCAATTTCGTGTACCTAATTCAAATTTATCCAAAACTTACATAAAAGATATTTGCATGAAACCAACCAAGTATTCTTAATCGGCGTTTCTTGGAATCCCTTAACTTGAGTAACGTAACCTAAGTAATTCTTGGTATTGAGACAATGTGGGGTGATATGGGTCATGATATACTGGTACGTTTTGACCCGCAAGATTGTCACTAATGATATAGACTGTCTTTCCGCCAAGTTTCGATTTCCTCCACTTGGTATTTTTTTTTTTAAATTCCCAACCGTTTGCGCACGCATCGGATATTACATAAATAAGTAATATATTGATTTCCAAGATATCGAACTGCTGCATTTGTATTGTTTTCGCTTTGGACTCGAGAACTGGCCATTTCGAAAAATCTGATAGTTATTCTGCAATTCATTGACAGTTTTTTTTTAAATTAAAGGGCTAAAGCCAAAGGTAAATTAACTTGAGGTAAATGTGATGATTTCACGTGACCTAACTTCAATTCGTTGACCTTAAATAGAAAACAAAGCTTGAAAGTTCGCTATATTGTTTTGGAATCTCCATGGTAATGGAGAAAATTCGTAATCAATGTTACCACATAATCTAATTTCATTCTCGACCACTATAAAAATCCAGGTATTGAACGAAGTTTTGCAATCAATGTCATATTTATTGTATATTTTAAGTGGTTTAATGTTTTTAATTGTTGCACTTGGAGGATTAATATATTTTACATATTTGTTCGTTGGTTAAAATGTACATGTATCTTTAGATGGTTTTACTTTCAAAGCTCTTTTTGAGTAAGTTCATGGTTCATACCGTCAGGGAAAGTCAGGGAAAACTTTCAAAAGATTTCTTATTTCAATTTTGTGACTGGAAATTTTTAATTTTCAATGCATTTTTGTAAAAAAAACACCCTATAAATTACGCCTAAAATTCGTTATTTATAGGAGTTTTTCAAAAATTTCTCCTACGGCGTTCCCTTTTAAAGAAACGAGTTAAAATTCATCATAGATATATGTTTTAATTAAGGGACAATTTCTTTGGTTGGTCAAGGAAACTGTATGTCGTGTTCCTATATTTTATTTCAAATTGACGTGGCAAAGAAAAATATAGAAAGTACTGTCTCAAATTCATCATTTAAGATCTGATTTTAAAATCATCTGATTTAATTCTAATCTAGTTTTTTTAAAACAAAAAAGGACCTACAGTATACTCTTGAATATTAATATTTCTAAGAATGTCTTCATAATTGCATTATGACTACATTTTTTTTTACAAATTTCGCCTTCGGCGTTTTCTTAAATGTTTATTTTCAGGCATTGCTCTCTTATTAATGTTAACACCAATATATTTGTCTACGGCGTTCTCAATTCTAAAGTATACGCGGATTCGCGGCGAATGAAAATGCGATTTTTTTTCAAAAATATTAGATGAAAATTGTGAAACAATTTAGATAGAGGTCTATGCATTTGAACAGATTTTTAAATATTAGATACATGTACACGCACTTGAATGGGCAAAGTGTGAAAAATAAAGTCAATTTTACTTACGTGTGATATTTTTTATTTGACAAATAAGGGAAATTGTTCAGATTTGGTCAGCCTGGGAAAGTCAGGGAAATTGAGTTGCAAGTTTTAATTTGAACCCTGAAGTTTATTTCTATTTTGGACAAACTCGGGCTACTTGAGCCTTTATTATGAAGTTTATAAATGTGAACATATCGTGTATAATTCTTTTTTGTGTTGATTTTTTTGTGTCAATGATGTTTACTCGAGATCAGAAAGCTCGTCAGACGTGTGTCAGAAATCATGGAAATGTGCATGGTTAACTACCACAAACAAACATTTGTACAGAATGTTCTGCATGTATTAATGCTTTATTTTTTTTATTTATAGCTGGGTCACCTAAATACGATGGCACGCCCAAAGGTCCGGTTAAAAACAGGTAAATAGGTTTGCATCGATCCAGCCTCATCCAGGCATCCCATTACGTCCTCATAAAACTTTTAAATCGTGTCTGTTTGCCATGTCACTGCTCAACTTTCAGGCTCGATCGTTTTTCTCGATGAAATTTCGTCTCAATTTGTTTTTCTTATCAGCACCTGTCGATAATCAGGCATTTCAGTCGATGACTCTTGCCACAAAAGCAATGGCTCGCAGAAGAGTTTACATGTAGTGTAGCCATGGCAGCTACTCTACCCCCAACGAATCATGCACAATTTACCTAAAATGCCAGTTTTGTTCATGTGCATTTTGCTGCAGTTATGAAGGCAACGTCTGCTGGGAATTGTAACTGTGGACCACATTCGTTTTGCTCCAATTTCTGTAATGCACGTCGCTCCAAAACACCTGTAGAGATGGGCAATTTGTCAAAATTTGCATCGGTGAACATAATCGATATAGGTTGTCATTGTTGGTTGTTTGCAACAGGGTTTTGTCTCCTTTTGCGATCCATGCAGGTTTCATGATAGCCAGTAATTTAACCGACACTCCAGGGATAATTTAGGGAACGTTATCAGTGTCAGGCCAATATGTTTGAACCCTAATATTGACTGCTAATATCAGTCATTTGACTGATAACCGTTGTGTTAACTGTTAAATATGCTGATAATACAAGTTCCCATCTATAAAAGTTATCCTATCCTAGAGAAAAGAGGCAAGAAGCTTAATTAAAATTTGTTAATTTCACAAGCAATGATGTAATGTAGTGGGTATTGGTTATGTGTTTGGAACAACTGCTGATAGATGGCGCTGGATTCTGCACGAATTTTATACCATCTGTAGGCAGAAATCGAAACTTCTAAGAAATTTTTAAGTTTAAATATCTCAGGGTTTCCTCAGACCTGGAAAACCTGAAAAAACTCGGAAAAGTCGGGGAAAATTGATTCACTTTGAAAAAGTCAAGGAAATTCAACACGTCAAAAATAAAATGTAGAACAAATTTTCACAATCAAAATTAGTGTAATTATTAATAACACGACGTTTCGTGGAAAATTACATAAATTTTGATCGTGAAATGTTGTTTTACATTTCCTACTACACCTATCACTATGAAGATGGTTATTAAAGTCAATAAGAAATTTTACATAGATTGGTTAACACAAAACTCAAAAATGAGGAACAAATTCATAATTAAATCATTATGAAAAAAAATCATTCAGGGAAACATGTTTTAAAACCTGGAAACGTCAGGGAAGTACCTGGGGGACCCTGTACCTGTAATTTCAAACCAAATTGAAATTAGAATTGAATTTAGAAAATAATAACATTATTGTCGTAATGACTTTCCGATAAATAAATGGGACAAAGATGACATGTTTGCACTTTGTTTACTCGTTGTTGGATTGTCAGTTGAGCAGAAAGGAATGAACTTAACGATCAATAAACGGTTACTAAATTGGTATACCGACTTCAAAATAAGTGTAGCATGACTGCTAGCGATTTTTCGTGGCCTTAATTTGATAAAAAAATAAACCCAAAAAAAACATCGGTAATATGGCTGGATTCCCACCATTAATCATACTAATGCACTATACATTTTTAAACTGAAAAAAGCGAAATAACCAATATTGATCCTGATAAGATTGGCTAGCTCTCAACAGTAAACAGACATTCTCCAGTGGCCTCTTTACGTCGACTTTATTTTACCTTGTATTTTAATACTTCTTTTGGTTTATCTGAATGCAATCGTAAAATTTCGAATAAATAATAAAAAATACGTTGTAAATAAAATTTTCCATAAAATTTGCAATTTGCCATAGAAATTTTTCAGATTTTCCAGAGGAATGCTAACAAGTAGATTTCGTCAGTCGTGCTTTTAAATTGAAAAGGGCGTGATTTTAATTTGTAAAGCACTAATTAGCAATTAATTGACTTTAATGCCTTTGATACCAGCCACAGTTTTGGCAGCAGCACGATTGACGTGGAAACCAACATGTGGGAGAAACACTTTTCCTATCTTTCAAGAGCTTGATTGGATGTGACAATTAATATTGACAGCTTGCTCGAAAAGCACGCTTATCAAGTACATGTTCACACGAAATGTTTTGTGAATGTGATAACTGAGGAAGGGGGGTCTCTCATAAAAGTTTCAAATTATGGTTTATGCCTCAATTTTTATTTATGAGTTTAATTTATTTGAAAGTTTGGAGATCTTTTATATATTTTCGTATACGTTTGTGTCTTATACCTATTTGGTCATGATTCTCTTTCGATAATCGAGTTTTAAATTTTTTTGTGCATGTTTTGGAAAGTTTTCAGTAGAAAATGTGATATTAATGACATACATGTATATAAAATGGCATATTTAGATATTAATGACAGATATTAGTGATATTAAAACATACATAACAAGAAAAACTAGAGTTAACAATTTTCTGACTTGTTTTCTTTAGCATCAATTATTAATTTATTTCAATTTTGTGTTATTGTCTTAGGAGCTGCACGGATATCTTGTGCTTGGGTTTGTTTTTAGCTTTTTTAATCGGATGGGGAGTCGTCGCAGTATTTGGTATGTATAATTCCTGCATTATTTGTTTATCAAAAAACATTTTGCCAGTGTATATCCTTCTCATTTAAAATATTTTCCCAGCTTTTATTCATGGCGATCCAGAGCGAATACTTAATCCTACGGATAGCTACGGGAATATCTGCGGAGCGGGGAATTTTACGTGAGTATCGTTTTCCAGTTAATCTCTTTTGAAAAAATTTCTCTCATTTAAATAACTTCGTGTGACACCTTGGGAATTCCAGGGATCGGAAATATCTGATGTTTTTTGATCTGACAAGATGTGCCAACCCGAGCATCATTTTTACCGGATGCCCCACACCCCAGGTGCTGTTAAACGATTTTGAGACTGAAACATAATAACACTACAGGTTGTACTCCATATACAATTTCAATTTCTTGATTTGTTTGTTGCAGATTTGTGTATCTTCTTGCCCAGAGTTCACGTTTGCAGCACTCGACCCCACGGCAGACCTTGTAAAGTATCAACAAAATCTCACTTGCAAGTATGAAGTTGATTTGACAAAGGTAGGAGTGCAGCAAACTGAGCATTTTAGTTGATGGTTCGATAGCTTATGTACTAGAATAAATTGCAGTCATACTTTATTCTTAGACATACACCAATGATCAGCTCAGAAAAATGGCTCAAGATGGCACCTGCGCACCGTATTACCTCGCTTCCACTCCAGGTAGGATATTTACGAGCAGACAGGAAACTACAAATTTTGAAAAGTTAAAAAAATTGAAACCATTTTAGAAATTGTCTTTCCTGCTCACACAAAGGGCAAAATGAGAATTTTTACAGTAATGCAACTGATGTTAAAATATAACATGCATTGAAACATCACTATTTTATTGGGAATGTGTTTTACTAACAGCTTGGTGTGCAGATAGTGTTGACATTTTTCACAGCACACTACATGTATAAACATGCATGTGGTGCATGTCTTGTTAACGTCACTGTCATATAGCCTATAATGTATAAGAAATTAATTTAAGGAGTCAAATCTTGGTAACTATTAGAAAATTACAATAAAAAGATGAGGATCATATCCTCCATGTCTTTTTCTTCTGGCTGTTTTCTAATTTTTTTTTACATTTTTTCTATTATCGGCGTTTATTATAGCATTCTGTCGCTAATTGCTTTTAATTATCTTCACAAATTCAACATTAGTCATTCAGAAATAAGCTGAAATTCATTACGCATTTTTTGCTTCTAATTATTGACTGTTACCTGCTTTTCTCCTCTTCCTGTCTTATTACCTGTCCTTTCTCTGTCTGTCTTTGTGCGGGTGGGTTGACCCAGGTTCCGCCACTGTGGAACTAGATCTTGACCGTTATGGTGGTGAGGCGAAAATGCCCAGGGTGAAAAATCCTCGTAAGTAAACGTCCCTCAGTGACTTTCTTGTCTTCAATTCGTTGTGATGTACATTTCGGTGCTCTCTCAGGTTCATGTTTGGTTTGCAGAGTTAGTGTTTTTCGTTTCTGTTTGGCATAGAGTGTTTGGTCTACATGCAACGCACACGTCAAAAATTTGCATTCTTAACTGAATTTTCGGTAGTATTATGCTGTTCTGCTGTGCTGAAATAAATTCTGTTTTGTGATCAAAAATGTAAAATTAATCCTGCTCATCATATAAAATACAAATTTGTGACAACTTTAATATCGATGTTCTCGCATCAAACTTATGTATCGTTTTCATATGACTTTTCAGTTATTAGTCGTTGCCTGCCAAGTTTCTTGAATGAAACTTTATCAACCGTTGTTGATGTGTTTGGCCACGCTGTTAAAAATGCCAAAGGTAATCAAGTTACCAACGATACTGTCAGCGAAGCGAGCAGGTAATTATACCACTTAGCGCATGACCTGGTGTTTAGAGAACATGTGCTGAACGTTGATTAAAAATGTATCTTTCTTCATAATTTGCCCGGTTTAGATTTTTAGCGGAATTGATGAATGCTCGCAATGTTGGAGAAATGATGTTTGCCGATTTCAAAATGAGCTGGTATTGGATGATCATGTGAGTGACTTTGGCCAAAAATTCATTTAATTCGTGACTTGGAGATAGCTTACTTTGATTGTTTATTTTTCAGCGGTATTGTATTCTCCATGCTTTTATCGTTTTTATGGATTGTGCTCATTAGACTCTTGGGAAGCCTGATGATTTGGCTCAGCCTGTTTTTTATGATTGCACTCTTTGGTGTTGGTAAGCTCTTAACTAGCTATTAGCTATAACTAATAGCGAGTATTAGCTATTGGAAATTGCGTTGATTTGAATTTATACCAAAATCCTGGTCACATCACTTATTGGCAATGTCATTTCCCATAGGCTGCGGTTTTAGTTTTTATCAATACAAAGATCTGGAAGGTGTTCCTGGATCTGATGCTCAAATTCAGTTCACCACAAACTTGCAAGTTTATCTGAATTTGAGAACTACATGGCTGGTGTTCGGTAAATAATTCTCAAATAATTACCTGCTGTTTTCATCTTGTTGAAATCGACAAATGTTAATTTCTCTCAAATTTGTCAATATAGGCATCATAACTGCCATTTTGCTCGTCATTGTTCTGCTGATCGTCATCTTCTTGCGCAAGAGGATTGTCATTGCCATTGCATTGATTAACGAAAGTAGCAAGTATGTCGCTGTTTGAAATTTTGAAAATAATTTTGGTTACAAAAATTACAGTATTTTTGTATCCTATTTTTAGAGCAGTGGCCGATATCATGTCAGCTTTGTTTTTCCCACTTTTCCCCTTCGTCTTTCAAATTGTCATAATCGGATTTTGGGGTGTGCTCACTGTGTAAGTGCTAATGAAACAATCTGGATTGCTGGCAATGTAATTATAAGTCTTTTTTTACGTATTTATCTTTTGCTATTTTTACAGCTTTTTAGCTTCGACTGGCACACCAACGTATCGAATATTTCAAGAACCCAACCAGATACTGTCGCCTGCTTGTAGTAATTACACGAATCATTCGTCCTGTGACCCTAAGGTTGATCTAAATCTCAATAATTAAGACCAATTTTTAATTGTGTAACATAAAGCGTATTGACAAACTTATATATTTTTACAGACATTTGACACCTCCTGTGGACAGTGCAACTTTTTTGATTATTCAGGAAATGGGAAGCTTTGGGGAGCCCAATTTTATAACTTATTTGGCCTGCTGTGGACCTTGTTTTTCGTGGATGGAATGAGTCAAATGATCTTGGCTGGAGCTTTTTCATCTTGGTATTGGGCCTTCAAGAAACCGAGAGACGTACCTTTGTGCCCCGTTTTGGCCTCTTCAGGACGGACATTCCAGTAATTAGACAATAATTTACCAGGCTTTACTATTTTTAGATTTTCCAGAAATTAGTTATCGAATGTACTGGTTTAACTTCTCAAACAGCTATCACCTCGGCTCGATTGCATTTGGCTCGTTGATCATCGCCATTGTGAGAATGATTCGCATAATGCTGGAATATGCAGACCGCAAACTGAAGCAGTATTCCGATAATGCTTTTGCCAAATGCATGATGTGGTAAGATTCCTTCATCATTAACTCTTATTAAAGTAACACTTCGCCAAACCGAACAGTGTAACGTCCACTTTAGCTGCCCCTAACCTTCAGGCAATCACTGCTAGCCTACTAGCCGTTAGGGGAAGCCCACTTATTTTTTGCCCCTGTATTTACTGAAATGTATTTACTATATTTTGGCTACTGCTGTTACTTTGGTCAACTCAGTAAATATTCCTTTGTTTTTTAAAATATCAACCTATAAGGAAATGGGATTAAAATATTTGTTAGAGAAAGTGTATTTCTTTGTATAACCGAGTATTTATCAAAATATTAACAGATGGGAATGTTCTTAAGTACTGAGTTTTTTCTTTACTAGTTGCATGAAATGCTGCTTTTGGTGTTTGGAAAAATTCATAAAGTTCATCAACAAAAACGCGTACATCATGGTAAATACCGCCCACACCACACTCTCTCTCTCTCTCTCTAATCGATGTTCTCGTACATTTTGAACCGCTCATGATCTTAATTCTCTGTTTGGACTTAGGTGGCAATTTACGGCAAGAATTTCTGCACTTCAGCTAGAAATGCTTTTACGTTATTGCTTCGTAATGTCCTCAGGTGAGTCCACTCATGGATTTCTTAACCGAAGTAAGTTTTTCTTAGGATTTAAATTTCTTCATTCCTGTTTTGACTTTACAGAACTGTCGTTTTGGATAAAGTCACCGATTTTCTCCTCTTCATTGGCAAATTAGTCGTTGTTGGAGGGTTGGGTGAGTGAACTAATAACGTTACTCATCCCAGCATAGGATACCTGCCTTACTCGGACATTGTTTTCAGTAATTGAATTAAAATCATTGTTTATTTCGTTGTCACATTTAGGTGTGCTTTCCTTCTTCTTCTTCAGTCAACAAATTCCAGGAAGTCAAAACTACGTGCCGCCGTTGAATTATTATTTCATTCCCGTGATTGTTCGTGCACTCATTTTTTCTTTTGCTTGACGCTTGTCATAAATACAATATGTGCAATAGTAATTTCCAACGTAACCAGTGTTATCAGCATTGTTCCTAGCACAAGCCACTTTTCTGCATAGTTTTGTTATCTTCAAAAACGTTTTTCGTAATACAGACATGGAAAAGTATAAAAATCGAATGACATTCCAGGATTGTGTTATACATATTTTTCATTATCCCCATATTTATTTTTAAATATGCCTGTGATTGATTACTTTTGAAATTTGACTATTGCAGTTGTTTGCATCTTTCTTACATTATTGTTCATTGTTTTTAATTGAAATTACTGTTTTTTTTAACAGGTAATTATACTTGGTTCCTATATGGTCGCATCTGCTTTCTTTGGGGTTTACGAGATGGCAGTCGATACACTGTTTCTCTGTTTCCGTAAGTTATTCTTTGCATGTTTTCGCTGCAAATTTTGTCGCACATTTTTGTGACGACTGAGTCTTTCGTGCATTTTTAGTGGAGGATTCGGAGCGAAATGATGGATCAGCCGAGAAGCCTTACTTCATGTCTAAAGAACTGAGAAAGATTTTGGGAAAATCGAACAAAAAAGCTGAGAAGATTGATTAATGGAAGTCAGTATTATGTGTTTCTCTGCTCAGGTGTTATTAGCGCTTGATGATAAAGGCTTTAACAGTGCATTAATTATCGATTTTAAAGCAGGGATCCTTCGAAGTTTTTAATGTAACTTTATGGTCTGAATTGGAAAATTTTTAGTTTTTTATATGCATCTTTTTATACAAAACTTTAATTCATATTTGCATTCTTCTAAACCATAATTTTAAGCGGTCAGACGTTGATAGATGGTAGTCCAGAAATCAAATGCTCAAAGGAAATTTTTGCACTTAAATTTGCGATGTTTCTGTGAAACAGTGTTTATTTGAAGTTGGCAAACCTATTTTATTTTTGAGTGATATTTGTTTGCTTATAAATTGGGAATTTTGCAAAATTTTGTGAAAATTTGTTTGTAACATTTGATGACTTATGGTTTTGTGAAACATTCAATCCAAAGATTAAATATCTCAGTGTAGTTACAAACCTATTCATTTTCAATCTTTTTATTATTCTTGTATTTCATTCTATGGTATAATCAAAAATTGAAATGATTGCTCTCGAAGTGTATACGAATGTCCGTAGTTGTGTACCATTTGGTACAAGTGTCTTGCCATCCAGTAAAAATTTGAATGTAATAATATTTTTATACTTTTTAATATAAATGAATGTTGGTTAGTATTTAGAAAGTAACTCGAGATTTTTCCTGATCTAGTTGAAACAGCAGTATGTAACGGGAATTAGGGCGTTCTTCCCTCAAGGATTTTTGTGCAGAGCAGAAACTGTGTACATAACAACTGACAAGTTAAACTTTTGAAAAACCACTGCTGATATAAAGAATGCATCGTTTTTAAGTCGATAATTGGTTTTTTATCATTTCTTAGCATGTTTATTTTTTTTTTCCATTTTCATCATTTATTTTTAACATGAAAATAAATTAAGAGAATGAAATACAATGTCTACTTATGCGTGCAAGGCATTGAATTACTTCCATAATTACCTATCATTTTTTTAATCAAGACATGTTTGAAAAACAACATTGCATTGAATGTCGTTTATTCATTCGTTATATCAGAAGTCGATTTTAAAATTGTTTTTTACGTACTTTTGTACTTCAAGATTGTTTTTGAAGCGATCACGTAGAGAACAGATTGTGAATCTTCTGTATTTTTGAAGAGGTACAAAGGGTCTACTTCATAATTTATGATTATATATTTTATCTCATGATTTTCAATTTTTAAGCTGCATTTTGCAGTAAAGATTGTGAATTTAATGATTCTTTTTCATCACTAACTGTGTACTGCAGTCAAGAAAGACCATCAATTTGATGACTAGAAATTCTTACATTTGATGGAATCTATTATTGTGTTAGTCCTTAGGCAGCTGCGTGAATTTTAGATAAAATCTGGTATCTGCTTTGATGTCAGTCATGTTTAGATTTATTACATGTAAAATATAATGGTCACATTTAGAGTACCTGTTCAGTTAATAAATATTCTCATATATGATATGGTTTTGTATCACTTTTTCTTTGATAGATAATGGTATGACATTATTTCCAAAGGAAAATGCTGCAATACCGATGTTTTTGAAAAAATCATCATTGAAACAAAATCGCCTAATTTAACATTTGCCTATCTTCATGCTGTCTCAAGGAGGTACGTGAAGTTATTATCTGAAGCTGCCTGCATAATGTTTGCACATGAATTCGCTCTTGTGACTACCAACCTGGAAAACCTGGAAACTTCAGGGAATTCTAGCTTCAACTTGGAAAACTTGGCAACTAAGAAAATTTTGAATCGAAACCTGGAACTTTTAACACATCAACCCATAACACATGACCCGATAATCAGTTCTACCATTCCCCTAAAATTCAGTGGTTTTTCTAAAATTTTGCATGTGGCGCTCCTTAGTTAACTGTGCTTTATGCATTATTAGTGATTTAGTTTAACAAAAAATTAAAATTTCATGTCAGTACTGGCTTTGTTATTAATATTTCTGAATAACGTTTCCAGAGATTATGCATAAAATCCTTCATTTCTGGTAATTTTATGATTCAGTTTTGTATAAATAAAAATCCCTCGAAAATTTCTTTCATTACAATTATTATTTCCAAAACAGAAAACCATTTCAAGGAATTGTCCGCAAACCCATCATTGGGCTGTTTGCTTGGTAATATTGCGTAAAAACCTACCATATGAGATTGTTTTCAATAAATTTCACCTCTGGCGTTTCCTTATTATTATTATTATTGAATATTGTTTTCAATATTATTGTGGCATTTAAAATCCATTTTTGAACCTTGAAAAATAGGATGTCCCCTGGATGTAAACCTGGAAATCCTGAAAAACTCAGGAAATTTGGGTATCGTTTTCAGAAATAAGTATTCACTATGACTCGAATTTGGCGCTCGATGACATCATCACTGACCAGGAGACCCAGAAATAGTAGACACACACAAGTGATATTATTGGCTAATCTTGGAGCCCCTCGTTGTCAAGGAGGACAGTATCCTAATCTACTGCACGTGTGGTCATGGCGCTAAAAAGTTTGGAAAGAATTTTGTACGCTTCCCTTCTCCTCAGAAAAGCATGTTTTTAAAAGCTATCAGTACGTAATGTTGTTGGACTCTTTCGTTAGGAGCTCCTGAAATGCTGCGTATGTAATCTGCGTGCATTTTCTTGTCGAAATTCAGTTTTGAAGTTGCCGAACTTGTTTGCTCTAATCGGGTTTGATGCCCTTTGTTGTTTCAGAACGAGCGTTGGGACGTGCTATGTTTTCGTTCAAACGTTCCAACAATGTTTAAAAACACGAAGGTTTTGAGGCATTGCGCAAGTTGCTCCAGGCAGTTTGTCGTATGTCTACCTGTCAGCACGAACTGCATCCAGCGAAGATTCATTCATCAGTTGTTGGTGCCTGTCATGCATTTCAAATCCATGAAAAGATTCCAGTTTCGCAAATGCCCTGGGTTTCATGCAGGTATGCTTTTGGCAAACTGTATAGAAATAGATCAAAGCATTATTTTGCCTATGTTATAGCTGATAAAGAAACTTGTTGGTGTATAGAGTGACTACTGCCACTGAATATAGCTTTGAGCCTTTGACATAGCTTTTGAACCTTAATTGTCTTTCTAACCCTACTTTGACATTTGTAGTAAATTTCATCATCTATAATGTACATGTCACCATTAAACTTGCTAAGGGGACAATAAATCATTAGCCAATTTTCATTGATTCCTTGTAATGTACATTTGATGTGTGCAGTAGATTGTGCACTGACAGGTGAAAGGTATTAGCATAGTGTAACTTATTTGGGCGACCTCAATCCACTATTGTCTTTCGTGTTTTTGCAGATGCATTGGGTGTTAGGCATATTACCAATTTGATTCCTTCACCTATAAATCAAATTACAACTCAGGATAGGAAAAAAATCTTGATTGAGAACAAAATTGCATTTGAAGAAGGTTATACCTGCTTTGTCACTGATTGCAAGATTTGTGCTGGTCACGGAAAGAAACAAACTGGCAAACTGTATATCAACAGAACAACAGGTTTGCTAAGGACTACATAATTTCAATTTTTGCTTGCTGTTATTCTTTCATACTCATTGCGTGTCATTGATTTTTCTCAAGGCAACTATCTGTGTTTGCAATGCAAAAGTTGTGGCACTTGGGATGAATTGCAAGACATCTTTACAATGATGAAACTAAGCAAAAAGTGGAGTTTGCTGTTTGAGAATTTCCATTTGGGGTATTTTAGAACCACTGTACACGTTTGTTAAATTCTGAATTTTTTCAGAATACCTCCACTGAACAACTATCCCCAGTGGCTACCTCCACCGAGCGAAATTGAACCACTTCTTTCCACCTACAATGAAGCTCTACCAATTGAAACTGTGGATTCTGGCAAATTTCAAGAACTTTTGGAAAAGTTTGACATTCAAGTGTGTAATTTCATTTCACTCTATCAAATTTGCGAAGATTATTGGCTTTCTGGGTTGGTAATCACTGATTTTTTTATTGTAGATGATCAGAAGGGATATTCTTGTGAAATATAATGTTAGATTAAGGTCAGATTCTTCGCAGCTGCTATTTCCAATTTTTGCCGTTGATGGGACATTTGTCGGAATGCACATCATTCATTCTGGAAAGAGTGGAGAAATTGAGGTAGTTCCAAGGTAATAAAGAAATTTTTGCTGAATATAATTTTAATATCTATGTACGTGTTTATAAGCATTTGCGAAATGCATTGGCAGCTGTCAAATAAAAAGCCATGGCTCAGTGTACGTAAAGTAATCTTTGAATTTGTTGATTAAGCAAAGATTTGACGTTAAACTTTTATTTCAATTTGCAGTCTTAATTGTTTCCAATACAAGATTTGAATAACAGTTATTTTTGATAGATTCTTTTTGAATAATAAAAAGCTTATTTCAGGCATCTGATTGGCGTGCTATTTGGGTGGAAACAATTGGGTTTGAATCGAGAGACCGTAATTGTTTCTTCCAACCCTGTTGACGCTTTGGCCATCGCTCAAGAAGTTAACATTCCTGTAGTCAGTTTGCTCCATGGAAAATCACTTCCGTTAGAAGTATGCTAAAGACAACTTAAATAAGTTTATTTCATTTTCGAACTTTGATCCCTATAATATCATGGAAATTTGCTTTTAAGGTTCTGCCATTGCTAGAAGCATACGATAAGATCATCTTGTGGCTCGGTAATGATATTTCTTCGTGGGAACTTTCAAAAATGTTTGCACGTAAACTGAATGACCGCCGATGTTTCTTTATCAGGTACGATGTTGCTTCTGAATAGCACTTTTATGACCTTTGAGATTCTGAATACATGACCTGAGGTAAATAACTTCTTCAACAGGCCACAGGAAGATCATCCTTCACCTATGGAAGCATTACGTTCACGCATTAATATTGGTTCTGTTTTGAAGTCTGCACATCCGTTAGCTCACAGGGCCATCATCTCATTTAGCTCTCTTAGACAAGACGTGTTTGCTCAATTGTCACACGCTGAACAGGTCACTGGAGTAAGGGTAAGACATCTGAATTTTTGAAACACACAAATAGAAATTTTAACAACCGATTTGGTGTTTCATAAATTACCATTTAACTCAATTTTGATTGTGCCTCATTTTCATGCAAACCATTGAATTTTTTTTATTATAAAGATATGGTAACTATCATTGTTAATTTTTCTAGTGGACACGATACCCACTTTTGAACAAGTTGTTGAAAGGACACAGACGTGGCGAGTTGACAGTTTTCACGGGACCTACTGGCTCTGGAAAAACCACGTTCATTAGTGATTATTCTTTGGATTTATGTGTGCAGGGCGTAAGTAAAAATTACTAACATATAAGCTCGTCGAGGACAGTGTGGGCACGAAAATAACTCAGCTAATTGTATCCTCTTGACAATGAGGACAAATCAATAACACATTTAAAATATAGTTTTTTTTTCATTTTAGGTACGAACTTTGTGGGGAAGTTTTGAAATTCAAAACCTGCGATTGGCAAAAATGATGCTTACACAGTTTGCAATGTAAATTCTCAACAACAGTTTAAAAAAAACTCGAAACATTTGCGTTCTGTATAGCTTCAATTTTGCGTCCTATTTCAGGGCTCCTCTCGAGAAACATTTGGAGAACTTTGACCTTTGGGCTGATCAGTTTGAAAAACTGCCATTATATTTCTTGACGTTTCATGGGCCGGAGAGCATTCGCAACATATTAGATGCTATGCGCCATGCTGTTTATGTGCACGATATTGAACATGTGGTTGTGGATAATCTGCAATTCTTGTTAGGAACTTCTGAATCCTCTCACGTTCAAGATCGATTTTGGAAGCAAGACATGATTATTTCGTCGTTTCGACAATTTGCCACTGTGCATAATTGCCACGTGTCCCTCGTTATCCATCCTCGCAAGGTTTAAAGCGTTTAATTCCTTACAAGGATCCTTTCATAGTTGTGTTCAAATGTTTTACCTGGTACCATTTTTCTATCTCAGGAGAATGGTGACGAGTTAAATATGATGTCTATCTTTGGAGGTGCCAAAGCTAGTCAGGAGGCGGATAACGTTCTTATCTTGCAGGATAAACGCTTAAGCTCCCTGAGGGGTCGAAAATATGTCCAGGTAATTGTAGTTTGAAAGTAAATGATCCATTCCATTCCGCAAATTAATTTCTCCATTCCATGCCGCTAAAAATTCAAAGCCTTTTTCAAACCAACGTTAGATTTGAAAGTATAAAACTTCGTCAATTTGATGAAGACTAGATATTGTCAGGTAACAATTTTTATTATCACGTTTATTTACTTTTATTCAACTAGGTAACCAAGAACCGCTTCGATGGAGATTTGGGCATTGTTCCCCTCAATTTTGACAAAGAAACGCTGAGTTTTACCATCAAAAAGAGGCCAAGGAGAGAAAGCGAGGAATCAAGATCAGAAAATGTGAGCAGTAGTGAGAAAGAAAAAACGGTTGAAATGGTAGCAGGTACTGAAACCTGAATTTTAATATCAATTTTCTCCTGATGCCAAGTTTGACAGAAATGAGAATAATCCTATGCTGCATTTTTGAATGGATAGAATTCAGCTAATATTTAATTGTGCAATTAGGAAAGTTCAGTTCCTTCTCGTCAATATTACAAAATTTGCAAATGCAAGAATCTCAGTATTCATCTAGATCTGAGAAAGCTGTGTCCATCATATGATATTTTTGGCACAGACCAACACAATAACAATGTCTCGATCTATGGAATAACAGAATTTTAACATACGTAAGTCTAATAACCGGTGATAATTATGACATTGAGAACTGAAACATTTTAATGATGCCAAATTATGATATTCCAAATCTGTAAATGATTTGTAAAAAAATATATTTTGAAACTTTTGATAGTTCAACAGCTCAACATTTCACTGCTGTACGATGTCACACTCACGATGCTACAAACATTTTATCGATTTTGCCCTCTTCTAAAATTGTTACCGCACTTACTCGGAAGAAAAATGCTTGGTAAAACTTGCTTTCAGTGTTGGTAAAAGAGTAAACAAAACGCTTCTATGCTTCTTTGCTTTTTATGCTATTACCAAATGAAATAATTGTGTGTAGTATCTGCATTTTTTGGAAAAATTTAGTCTTCAAATACCAAAAAAAGCAGTACACAATTGCATGGCAATATTTTTGCAAAATTTCCAAAACTGTGGACGTAAAATTCGGAAATAGATTTTCCAGCATCATTGGATAGAGCATGCAGCTTATTAATTATTCCGTCTGTGGCATCTTTTTTTTCTTATCCTGATCGAACTGCACCATCCTTCTGATTTTATTTGATAATAATAATCTGCAACGTTTTATTCAGATGTTTCGGTGCAGATGCCCGCGGACTTTTTATAAAAAGTTTACTGGAGGGTGCTGTGTACATAAGCAAAGAAAATTTAAGATGTTATTTGTAAGAATATTTTTGTTACTGTTAGAATGTCAGTGTATGTTGTAATACTCTGGTAGCAAATTTCAAGAATTCCGACTGGTAGGCATGCTCTACGATGCTGATAAACATTTTGTACAGCGGAATTTTTATATTAAAGTTTTCTATATAACGGCTTATGACTGAAAGACCATTGACTTTTTGATTTTTCGGATTTGCTGTGATTGTTTTACACAAGAAAAAATATTGCCCACGTGAGCTTCCGTACATTGCAACGGCCTCACTGAGAATAGCCTTGGAAAGGTCCATAGAAAAGAGGTATGAAGTGTCCTATTTTCTTACGCTAGTATGCGACACTCAATAGAGAAACAAACTCTGCATCAGAAATAGTCTTCCGATAGTCAGGACTCTACGGAGTCCTG
>JAQGAF010002213.1:0-24092 GCA_034687865.1 Kryphioiulus occultus | reverse complement strand
CATCAAATGTTTTTGATTTCATCATGAAACTTTACTAATAATTAAAGAAATTAGAAACATTTGGTGAAATTGGTATTCAGTGGTTTTATTGTAAGTTTATGAGGAAAATATTTTAATAGAGGATGGAACTGTAGGCCTATTTCAAAAAGAATTTCAGAAATATTACAAGTTACAAGTTAGGAACTACGGGTCAGAAAAGGTAATGGTAACAATTGACACCAATTAATAACAACTGAGCAATAAAAATGATAAATACCAATTGATATTAAATAAACAATTAACCAATTGATATCAATTAATTTAACCAATTGATATTTTTACTTGGGAAGCTGTCTTCTTCCTGTTAAGGAACACTTGGGTGCCCTGGTGGAAAGATTAGTATGGATCAGTTTATGAAATTCATAGTGATATCAGTACATATTTACTGATATATGGTGATATCAGTACGAGTTATACTGGCGAGAATTAGTGTGACCAGTAGATTTGCAGAGAGTTTGTGAAATCATGGCACATGTATAGTTAAATTACAAGTATCTATAGTGAGATTTATAACTTACAAAAAATGCAATTAAAATTGACTGCAAACATTTAAAATCACTGTGCTACTATATCACTATGCCATTACTGACACTACTATCCATTGTAACAGTGATACTACTATCCATATCAATAATGATATTACAAACCATAATAATATCATCATCATAGTGATGTCAGTATCCATACTGATTTTTATACACGCACATCAGTAGTCCAGAAAATCACTATTCATCACTATAGAGTAGTGATATCAATAGTGATCATATACTTATCTTTCCACCAGGGTGCAGCGCATGAATATCTCAGCGCGCTCCTAGGTGGCAGCAGCGTAGGCTCCACCTTAACCTGATACCGCTGAACCTGTTCCGAGCCAGAAAAGTAGTGCCAAAGTTTCCATCATGCAACTTTCTCACCAATACCATCAGCTGTTGAATTGAGTCGTTGCCTTTGCCCAGCCCCTGAATTGATTGTCAAGCTAATGAATTGCGTCGCCTCGCCTGCCAATTTCTTTTCAGGTTGCTTTAATAGCGCCATTAATAATTCATAAACCCTTTTATGCGCCTCCGCTTAAAACCGCTCAGTTCTTCCGCCACTTATTAGCCATTTTTTTCTGCTTCTAACAAAAATTGGCGAACAATATACCTTTCTGGCAAACTCCCAATGGCGCTGTGTCTAATAGTACTTTTAGTACAAATTGATGTCCCCGCTTTTCCTAATGACGTCCCAGGGGCCCCTCGGATTTATTTTCTGGGCGGAGGAACACAAACCGAGGTGCCAAACGCCATCGTTAGGCGCACCAAATTTGAAATTTTGCAATCGGAATTATTCCGGGATGGGCAATCAATAAGGGTCGCGTTATTATCGCTTTTGTGTAAAAGCCAATTTGAAGGCACCACGTTCCAATTTTCGCTTTCCAGCGTTATTTATCGCTTTTCCCGCCAGACCTAATAATCGTAAAGCCCCGTCAGCGCGCAAGGTGACAGAATTAAGTGATTTTTTTCCTACTTTGGAACACAATTTTGGCACGACCGCAACCCTGATCTGACTCTGAAAAATTGTTCCTTGTGGAACGATTCCTTTGCTAGTGCCTAGCATGATTCCAGGGTTCCAATAGAACTTGGTAAACTAGGTACTTGAGAAAGTCAGTGGATTTAGAACTGACTGGAAAACTTGGTAAATTTATGGGATTTGTAACTGTCTGGGAAATCTGGGAAAGTCAGGTGATTTGCAACTGACTGGTAATGTCGGGATTTGTAACTGTCTGGGAAACCTGGGAAAGTCAGGGGATTTGCAACTGACAGGTAATGTCGGGATTTGTAACTGTCTGGGAAACCTGGGAAAGTCAGGGGATTTGTAACTGACTGGGAAACCAGGGAATTCAGGAGATTTGTAACTGACTGGAAAGTCGGGATTTGTAACTGACTGGGGAAACTAGGGAATTCAGAAGATACATGTATGTAACTGACTGGAAAGTCGGAATTTGTAACTGATTGGGAAACATGGGTAAGTTAGAGGATTTGTAACTGACTGGAAAACATTGGTAAGTCACGCGGTTTATAACTGACTGGGAAACCTGGAAAAGTCAGGGGAATTTTGAAATTTTTTTTAAAAGATCCGGGGATTTCGTAACTTTTAATTAAAATTTCAATCCAGAAGGCTTTAAATAAAAATGTTGGTTAAAATTCATCATTTGTTATCCAATTTTGCAAAAAAATTTTTTTTGGCCAATGATCATGCCTCACTATGATGGTAAGTTTCTGAAAATCACTATTTATAAGTTGTGATTTTTGTCATTCATGATTTATACTATAGTGATGACATGGGAAAATTAACGAAGGCGTAAAAATGTCATCACTAGTGATGACATAAATCATGAATGACCACTTGTTCTCATAGGCACTGAAAACGCTTTGAATACATGAAAAATTATTGAAAAGTCATGGAAATTGCAATATCAAATCCATTAGGCACCCTGCTAAATATCCAAATTAAAAATGTGCATTAATACAGTACTATGTTGTGTGAATTCCTGTATTATACAGACTATATCATGGTATCGCCAATTAACCGTACGCTGTATATTGGTCGATGGGAAAACTTAAGTTGAGGGGAAAATCAGATTTAAACCTGAGTAAGTCAGGGGATTTTAAATTGGAAAAGTGTGGGAACCCTGACGATGTTAACTGCGAAAAATAACAATGCAACAGAAATTGCTGTTGAATTTTTGGCCCATGCAGCGATTTAAACAAATTTCAGATTTGCTTTGCTGTGGTTAAGTTCTCGTAGTACTGGTTTAACTGTTTAATAAAAGTGGGAAATGTGCACCTTGGCTTCCTCTAATTTAGTGTACATTTATTTTAATTTTGGGACTGTTGTGGTTTCATCAGCACCTTTTTCATTTTTTGCTCAGCCAGAAAAGCGATTTCGCTGTTATCTCCGCCATTAGCAGGCGGATTTACGCCTTCGTTAATTTTTATACTTAGCCCAGCTCAAGCTCAAATACTGCAGTTTGTTTTTACAGCGTTCTATATCTCTTTCGATTAGTAGAAAAGTTTTTCGCAGCTTGCATGGAAATCTGGAAAAAACACATGGTGCAGAATTGTCCTATATAACAGCGCTGGTGTGATTAGTGCATTTATGCTCGACGGAAAATTTTGCAAGAAATGCAGGAACCTTTAATTTTCTGGTACTTTTATCCCATTTCGACTACTTTCTAGTACATCTGCTTTTTAAAAATGTGGGATAATTCGACCCTCTTGTAATTATCACTGGTATTAGCTTTTTACAGATTTACTTTCCTGTTCATTTATCGGTAAATACTGTATACGAAACTAAGGATATGGTTCAAACCTTGCGTCGTGGCATTCCGGTTTAAATTATTTCAATATTCATTTTTGTGAAATGAAAAAAAATTTTAACGAAACGACATTGTAAATTTATCAAAACGCAGTCAATTTTCTTGTAGGAGTGCGTTTTATCTCTGAAACGTTTTAAATAATGAACCTAATGCAAGAGGTTAACAACTCGTGAAATCAGGGTTACATGAGGCCCCCCTGAAACCTTTGAAGTCTGACTGAAGTAATAGAATTCCCGGATGAAACATTCGTAAGTCACTGCAAGTACAGGCGAGTCTGACCTGGATTCAACACGCTGTGAACTTCTGGGATTGTGCTGAACCTCAAGCACTTACATGTGTGTAGGGTCAAGAGGCTTTTGACTTCTGATTGAAGTTCTTGAAATCTCATTGAAGTTCTCAAAATCTCGTTGAAGTTCTCGAAAACTCGTTGAAATTCTTGAAAGCTCGTTGAAGTTCTTGAAAGCTCGTTGAATTTCTTGAAATCTCATTGTCGTTCTTGAAATCTCATTGACGTTCTTGAAATCTCGTTGAAGTTCTTGAAATCTCTTTGAAGTTCTTGATATCTCGTTGAAGTTCTTGATATCTCGTTGAAGTTCTTGAAATCTCGTTGAAGTTCTTGAAATCTCGTTGAAGTTCTTGAAATCTCGTTGAAGTTCTTGAAATCTCGTTGAAGTCCTTGAAATCACGTTGAAGTTCGTGAAATCTTGTTGAAGTTCATGAAATATCATTGAAGTTTTTGAAGTCATTGACGTATTGAAGTCCATTAATGACATTTAAGGCTTCTTGAAGTCATTGACGTATTGAAGTCCATTAATGACATTTAAGGCTTCTTGAAGGCTCATTTTGAAGTCCCATTGGAATTCCTTGAGGTCCCAGTTAATTTCTTGAAGCGCCATTGAAGTTCTTGTTGTCCCATTTAATCTCTTAAGTAGCCGTTGGAGTTCTATGTGCCCCAGTCGGTATTGAAATCAGCAATCAGGTGTACATAATTTTGGGAGTAAAAAATACTTCTATAAACTTAGTTTCAAAGGTACGATTTACCCCCAGTAGGGAAAGAATTCGCAAATATCTTATTTATGCATTTATTTTTTCGTACATTTACATGTAGGATCTTGCTGCCATTGCAACAATTTCCTTTGTGACCATCTTGAGTTCTATTTGTAAAATTGTGCCATGGGAATGTACATGTACATGTAGGCTGAGAATTCCATTTCGTCAGGGAAATATAAATATTGCAAATGTATTCATTTGTTCGCAGTCTCATTCGGCAAAAAAAGATTGCCTCGAAAGCCAGGTTATTGGTCGTGGTGTGTGTTCAGTTTTCCCAAATTGGGATTCGATTGATTTTCATCAATTGCGACGCACCACATGCAAATGAATTTTGACGATTTCATATTTTCTCGCCGATAAGAGAAGGGACCTCGATCGATTTTTTCTTATCGAAAACGGGGGTATTTTGAATAAATTATTTTCTCGAACCCTCAGCTTGTTTCTGTTTATTGTTCAGTGAAATTCACGAGTTGGGGCAAAAACTGGTCCCTTTTGTTGCGCATCACCTTTGAGTCGGCCTCGGTAAATAATGGCAGCAAAGCATTGTAATGAAACAAACGATGCCATTTGCATGCAATCTTGCAAACAGTTGGCTTTTGATGGAAAATTTACACCACGTGAACTTCATTCCCTGGATATATTAATGGTGAATGACGAGCTTTCCTGTTGCACGCAACCAATGAAATTTGCAAGAGGGGATAAACAAGTCAGATACAGGGTGCTTTTCCAAGATTTGCTGTGTTTGTAGAATTGAGTTTTATGGAGATTCGATCTCCATAAAACTCCTTCGTTTTTTGACAATGGCATTGGAACATCCACTGTGAAGCAGTAATCCTTGTTTGAATTCAGTGACCTGTTTGATCTATTAATTGGAAGAGAGGATATGGAGCAGGATTTTGGAATCTACAGTAAACATGAATCTTTCTTTTGGAGATGTAACTTTGGCTGTTTTGGAGCTGGCTTCATTGTTTTGGAGATGTTACTTTTGGTGTGACGAGCTTATTTGTGGTTTTATGGACTCCTTTATCTTAGTTGGTTTTTGGAGACCGTAACCCTGGATGGTTTTTGTAGACCTTAACCCTTGTTGGTTTTTTGGAAACCTTGATAGTTTTTGGAGACCTTAACTCTTGATGGTTTTTAGATACCTTAACCCTTGTTGGTTTTTGGAGACCTTAACTCTTGTTTTTTTTTGGATACCTTAACCCTTGTTGGTTTTTGGATACCTTAACCTTAGTTGGTTTTTGGAGACCTTAACTCTTGATGGTTTTTAGAGACCTTAACCCTTGTCGGTTTTTTGGAGACCTTAACCCTTGAAGGTTGTTGGATACCTTAACTCTTGTTGGTTTTTAAAGGCCTTAGCATTTGATGGTTTTTGGAGACCTTAACTCTTGATAGTTTTTTGGGACGTTAACCCTTGATGGTTTTTGGTGACCTTAGTCCTTGGTGGATTTTGAGATCTTAATCCTTGATGGTTTTCTGTTGTTTTGAATGTATGGCTTCTTCAGAGCAGCATGGAGTCAATACTCCAAAGCCAAGCTAAAGTCAGCTCTAGAACTAGATGTAAAATTTTCTATAATAAGTACATGTTAGCTGTATGAAACAGCAAACAAATTTTGAATAGGAAAGGAATCACATCTCCAAAATTATGCAAATTACTACATCTCGAAATCTTCAAGACGCGATGTTCTGAATCTTGTTGTATATCAAGCGGGCCCGAAAATGATATTCACTAGCAAAAATTAAATTAAAACTTATTATTTATAAGGCCGCATATTTTAACCGTGGCCGAAAGATTCCGCCCCCGAAAGATTGAGTGCCTACTTATTCGAATTCCAAATGAGACATTTATATTCTGAAAAACATGACTATATTTTGACAAATGATGTTATCTACATGTATGTACAAATATTCAGCAGTATATCGTTATGTGCAATAGTATCGTTATTAGGATTAACGATGTTTTTTTGGGGAAAAAATGAAACTTTTTATTGAAGAAAAATGCTGTTCACTGCTATCTCAGCAACTTGATAAACCTGATTCAAAATGCAAGGATGGATCAAAAAGTCTTGTTATTTATTTTATAATTAATTATTGGAGCGTCGTATAGAAACATTAAAATATGCAAAAATGTTAATTTAACTAAATTATTGGTGATAATTATAGGGAATAAGTTGCTTAACATTTTACATATTTCAATGTTTTTATCCGATGCTCTAATAATTAATTATGAAATTAATAGCAAGACTTTTTGATCCACCCCCGTATCTACATCTACGTATTGATATTTTTTCGTTTCTGTTTCGAACGAACCTCCTTTGAAAAATACTGACCCATATTAATTGGCTACATTGTCATCATGCATGTTTTATGGGTGTTTGCAATGGTTCCTTTATCATGCTAATAAACGTTAGCGTGGCATATAACATTATTGGAAAAGTCATATTTGCATTGCTGACATACTTGAATAAATAGTGAAGTTTTTTGCGAAACAGATTAAACCTTGGGCTGCGAAGGTTTGCACAAATCATATTATACTCTGCAAAATATATTTGTCATCTCATTTTCGACACTTTTTCCGCAAGTTGTCTGTTGACATACTTTATAAAATTGAATTTTAGGTAAGTGAAAAATGTTGTTACCTGGAGCTCAGTTGAAAATCTTAAAGACAGTGATGTTAAAATGGTTGCAAAGCAAACATACAATGCAAAAACGTCGAAAGGGATATAGTTGCATATATTTTTGAAATTATTAATCCAAGTGGAATAATTTGTTTGGCCAAAGGTTAACGTGAAAAACATATTTCCCTTCATGTATCATTTGCATAAAATGCAGAATTCATAATGTGGCATAAGAAAAATCGTTTGATTAATTTAGGAAAGAAAACAATGAGACAGCAACAGTCTTTATTCCCAGTGTTATCATTTGCGTATTTTGTGAATAACGAAATGTAGCGTTTCTCCATATTCGTCTTTACTCAATTCCTTCAATTTCTTGAATAAACTGAAAAAACTAACCATAGTCCGTGCTCATAACGAAATATTTTCCTAAAAAAAAATTTAGACTTAATCAGACAATGGAATTAGACTGTAATCCCATTCATGGATTGTAATTCCCTTTGTTTTCCTATTTACTTAAAAATTAACATTATGTGGCTGTACTACCGATTAGACCCTGGTCCACCATAAACACTATGAGAACGTGGGCTTCCTCTAACGGCTGGTAGGTTGGCAGTGATTGCCTAGTGGTTAGGGGCAGCTAAATAAATCAATTGCATTTAATGGTGCATTTTAAGTTATGTTGGCTTACTTTTCGAGTCGGGGCTAATCTATGGGATATCGTAAATATTTCTTTTAAAAAACAGTTAATGAGGATAGTAATTAATTTTGCAAGTTTAAGCCATCAAAAGCGATTTTGTGTTTCTGCTGTAATCCCAGACATGTTTTGGATTAACGAAGGATACATTTCGTAGGAAAGTTTGGATCGGTCAGGAACTCATTCCAAAACTCATCGACTCTCTCAGTGATTAGCCCAACGTTATTCATGATCGTAAACTGGCAAGTAATCGCTTGGGTATTAACTCAGTTTCTTGGAGATGGAAAAACGGAGGGTGTACGTTTTTCATTTGCATTTATTTTCCTGATTTTCCAGTGGGTGGCGCTGGAGGAGTTTGCTCGTTAAGTGAAACAAATTCGGATTGTCATTTATTGGAAATGGTTGGAGCACTCTTGAGTATCTATTAGGATTAAGCGTAGCTCTGCTGAGGGACTGAGTACTTAGTGGATGGCAATCTGAAATGGGAATTCACTAAAAAAAATTGAGATGAAATTCCAGTGTTGTTGTTTCAGATGTGGCATTCCAGGGCATTTATTCGGTTCCGTCATGCATCGTTATTTGCAACGAAATGTGAAATGGCGCCACGAAGAAACCTGCCAAAATGCAATGGTCTGCATGAGAATGAGGTTGTGAACTCAAGTCAAGTATGATATTTTGAATGACAAGAAAAGGGCACTTGAAGTACATTTGTGTTTGCTTTCGTCATTGTCGTGATGAAAAATTCGAATGTACTTGTCGTGTTGAAAAATACGAAATACGTCTATTTCTTGTCAATAACTGAGAAATATGCACTCACATGTGATCGAATTTGTCTTGGAAGTCACCAAATGAAAATGGAAACTGATGGTGGAGACTGAATTTGAACCCTGGATACATGCATTAACTCCAGCAGTGCATGTCATATGCATTCCAAACCTGCAAAAACTGGAATTGTCTTGGAAATTGGAAAGACATGGAAAAGTCAGGGAATCTTTTTAATACAAAATGATGGGGAAATTCCAAAAACCAATGTTAAATTTGCTTTCACATACAGTAGCCACATGTTCAGGTGCATTTCAGACCTGGAAAACCTGTAGTTGTCTTGGAAATGGGAAAGACGTGAAAAAGTCAGGGAAACTGTTAAAAAAAGATGGGGAAATTCGAAAAATCAATATTAAATTTGTTTTCACATACTGTAGCCACATGTTCACGTGCAATTCAGATCTGGAAAACCTCGAATTGTCTTTGAAATGTGAAAGACGTGAAAAAGTCAGGGAAACTTTTAAAAAAAGGTGGGGAAATTCGAAAAATGAATATTAAATTTGCTTTCACATATGGCACCCACATGTTGAGGTAGTAGTAATGTTTTTAACACAAAATTCAAGAGATGGCACATTCAGTCAGTCATACCTATGTAAATTGGGAATTCCCCTTTCATCAGCATTGCACTTTTGGATCATCTTGAAATTTTTTCAGTGATTAAGAATGAGTATTTTTATTGAATGAATTATTAGACATGGCTGCTAGTAAAGTTTAAAATAATTCATTCCCTAAAATATGTGGTGTTTATTACATTTAAATAGCCTGGAAACTTAAAGAAATATTTGATTTAAGCTTATTTAAAAAATATGCACTTTTAGTCTTCTGAATGATTTTAAGAACAATGAGGATTCCATAATCGAATCCTCATATATTGTGCATAAACATGACGAATTCTTTTGGAAAAGTATAAATGAATTTGTGCCATACTGTGCATGTACATGTAATGACTGTATAGATACAGTTATGTTAAATGTTTTTTATATTTAAAAGGCATATTTTTGCATTTCCACAAAACTGTTTCGCAACCTGGGAAAGCCTGGTAGGTTGAAAATTTAATTTCGGGGGGACCATGAACCCAAACGTGAACTCATATCATGAACTTGAAAGTATTTGAAATCAAAATGTTGGGAAATTACTTGATGCACGTACCAAAATGCTGGGGAAATGTATTACCAAATTTCCAACTTCACCATTGCGAGTGTATGTTTAGACCCCTTGATGAGTTCGCTAAGTGCTGCTTGTTGCCCCATGGGTTGTTCAGTTGGGTAATGCCCTGCACCATGCTGACCCCCTGGTTTTAGTTGGATTTACGAAAAATTGAAAAGTGCACCGATGCAGATCTCATACCAACAAAAACAAGCGGTCTAAAAGCCCGCTATTCTGGCACGAGTGCATCGAGGGCTACCTAATGCCCCCCGTGACGTCAGTGACGACAGGCCACCTGGTGGCAGGATAAGCTTGGATGAAACCCAAAAGTATGCTTTTTGCCCAATGGTGCGCAATCATTACTAGCACGTACGCTATGCAAGTGTGCTCCAAATAGGGGTAGCATTTACCCATTTGGTATATTAGCGATAATTGCCCCAATTCCTAGTCCAGGTTTCGATCCCTATGCATGCTGGGACCCCCTGCCATTGCAAGTGCCCATTTACGCTCACCTGATGGATCATCAGCAATAATGTGGCTGTGGAAGGCATATCGAGAATACAGCAGTTAAGCTTTTACTTGCCTTATCATGAAACTACATATTTTTAATTTCTTTACTCATGAGAAATCCAACCTACTATAGTAATACATGTGAGTAATGCTTGCTGACAAGGTAAAAACTACTGTTGACTTTTTCTGAGTTATTGAAAATTTAAATGGATATGCAAATATCCTGGCCAACACAATTTTATGGTAGGAAATTTGCACGTCAGGGTTGTGGATTATTTGCACAATTGGTGGAACTGATAACCTTTTAAATTATTTGCTATTCCTTGGCAATTTCAGCGCAAACTTCCTGAATCGCAATTCCGGGTTTGTCCTAGTACAAAAAAAATAATAAAATTGCTATTTACATTTCTGAGCGCTTATTTCATAACCAAAATCAGCATAATGTTTAGGCATGAGCGATTTCTCTTAAACTTAATTTGCGTTCTTTCCTAGATGTATTTCACCAGTAGTAATAGAATATAAACGAATATGATATTGCAATAACTCGTATTTTGCTTCATTTTTGTTGTCGATTTTTCACTGAAATGAAAAATGGAGGAATATTAGACGCTTATTGAAATTATTACGTTTTATTAAATTTTCTGTCTTATTTTGACTGGGTTCTGAAATGCTCATCTTGCACGTCCAGACTGGCAAATAAGTCCTAAAAATATACTACAAAATTACGAAGCCGCTTAATGTCCCAAGACAATCCTAATAAAAAAATAAATTTTGCAAAAAAATTGCACAAAAGTAATTTGTCAGTGTGGCAATTAAGTCCTAAATGTCCTAAAAGTTCTAATTCCTTGATGTTCTAAATGATATCCAAGAGATTGGAGAAAAGAAGAAAAAACTTGTCCCGGTACAAAAATTGCACACAAATAATTTTTTGCTCTTTTAATGTTGTACGAATAAAGAACGAAATACTGCATTCTAGAAGCGTGCTTTTAAACAAAATCCTAAAATAATTGTACATTTCTATAAAAAACGACTTACATTTTAAAAATTGGAATTTGTTTGCCTTCTTGACTTCTGTTACAAAGGAACGGAATGCTTAATCGAGTGTTCCAAAAATGGTTTCAATTATTTTGTTTCTGGTGAATTCTTCACTATCCTACATAACCAACCAATTCGATCTTCAGTACCACAGTCAGAAAAGCATTAAGTTCACTTCTAGAGTAAAATTTTTCACATACAAAATTTTTCGAACATTTCGTGTCTTCCCGAATGCTTAGTCGAGTGTTCCAAAAACATTTTTCGTAATGTTGAACGTGTTGAAATTCTTCATTACCATTTACCATAATTCTTTTTTTTTTTTGATAATTTCACATTTTCTAATGTCAGAAAACCATCATGTTCACTTGGAGTAAAATTTGTCCAATACAAAACATTGAATGGCCATTTCCGTGTACATGTACATGTTGAATTCCCTTATGCGTACGTCACATAATGTTTAGGTGTCGCATCAGTTTCCAGCAAAAAAGTTCAGGTATCGATGTGTGGTGGCTGACAGCTGACGAGTGGATTTATCGGAAAAAGTTGGTTTTCTTTCGACCAGTGAATCCACTTTTAATTAACGTTGCCCTCAACCATTCCACTTAATTCCCGGAAATCGTCATTTATTTCTTCCGCTCTGTGCACCAATCATATACGGTTAGGGCCAGGGTGACGGTTCCACTATTCCCTCACGCAATCATCTCTTCCCTGGCGTTCGGAAGTAACGAACGTGTTTTCACATTCATCGACCAGGTTCCCAATTCCCAAAGCTTGCAATGTTTATGAAACGATGGACAAGGGGTCTATTCGATATCTAACGAATCAAGGAACAGGTGTGGAGTCAGTCATGGGTTCCAAGCCCGTAAGGACCTTTAACTGCTTTCGCCTTTACTTGACGCCTATGGTGGCGCCCCTGTGAGCGATTTTTTGCATCAATGCGTCCATGCAAAAAAGCCTCAATCTAGTTTCTTGTGTAGTTTGCTGGGTGACTGGCCACCTGGAAAACTTATGAAATTGATTTGGTGTGGAAAAGTCAGGGAAATGTATATAATGTCTGGAAATTTGCTATGGCACAACGATTGTGATTTGTATATCAAGACGGCAAATAAGTCCTAAAACAGAATGTCTACCAGTCATGGAAATGTCATGAAATGAAATTCAGGTCATAAAGGTCATGGAAAAGTCATGAAATTTACATCGTAATCATGGAATTTTTGCCGCTATGTTGATTCACAAAATAAAAATGTGGGTTTAAATTCTTCATTTGTCACCAACAATTATGTCGTCACTGTGGTAGATAATGTATCTGAAAATCGTTATAGTCATGGTATAAAACTTTGTATCTGAAAATCGTTATAGTCATGGTATAAAACTTGAACTGCCCCATATTTTAATAGGAATGGCAAAAAATGTGAAGTCTTAAAAAGTCATGGAATTTGCAATATCAAATCCTGAAGACACAGAGTGGCAAACAAGTTCTAAAAAAGTGCTAAAGAAAATAAAGTCCTGCATGTAAATGTCTTAAAAGTTAATAGTAATAAAGTCCTAAAACGCCTTGCACTTTGTGTTGTCTGAAATCCATTATTTCTGCATGTCTTAAAAGTTAATAGTAATAAAGTCCTAAAACGCCTTGCACTTTGTGTTGTCTGAAATCCATTATTTCTGCTAATTTAAAAACAGATTTTGCCTATGGCGTTAATAAATTTATACGGTGTTTCCATAATTTTGAAGAATTTTTAGCATTTGGAAAAGAATTTTTTCTTCTTTCCACAAAAATGTGGTGTTTGAGATCAACATGTACATGTAGTGGTTTTAACCACTAGTGTTCGCCTTGTTATTAATATTAAATAAACGTTATTGCACCAACGTTTGGGAACATGCTGTAACTATTGCGTGCGAACTAATTGATGACTTCCAAGGTTTTAAAAAGTGGTAGGCTAACGTATAACGTGGTTTTTTCTAATGTAAGAATGTGCTGAATCCGTAATACACGTACTTGTTGTTTGTAATTGTCGTAACCATTTTTAATTCACGCTATTTTAGCGGCACCTGGTGGCACTCCTTGAGAACCAAATTCGTGAAATAATTAACTGTTCTTTTACCCTTTTCAAAAATGCGTCCCTTATAACTCAGGTTTTTAAATTATTTTTTGTAATAAAGTATGACGTATGAACACCCTGTATGTTCAAAATCGCAGTTTCCTCGAAATGTTGTTGGAATGAGATTTGTATAAATACTTCGTCAGCTTAAGGCTTTGTAGACAAATTTTGCAGTTTTTTCACCACAAAATGTGGCTTTCTTTGAAAGTTGTAGTAAATTATAACGTTCATAGTCTTCTTTCATTTTTTTTCAGACTAGTGAATTTGCATTTTATTTTTGTATCTTCAGCAGATTTTTTTGTTGTAATCTCAGGCATTAATGTTAGCAAATCTTCCCTGCTTCATCATGACGTACATATTGACGCTTTTATGGGCTAATGCATTTGCGTAATTGGATTACTTCTTCAAATTCTTTTGTTGTCGGCAGGAATTTGTGCCGAAACATTGTCTGTGTGGTTTTTTCTCTCTCTTTCCCTTCCGAAAATCGGCTCGACATCATTACCCAGCCTTTATAATTCCATCATCGATATGATTAGCATATTCTTGAATGTTTTTTAGCTGGAGTAGAGACAGACGTTATGTGGCCTTGTGTATTTTATCGTTTGGATCTGCAAACTACTTGAAATTTTCTAATTAAATCTCGAACAACTTATACCATGATTATCAGATTTGGGTCCTGCTCCATTCGAGAAAAGTTACTGGGTACTTCATTTGGACACGTATAATAACCAAATCTGATTAACTAACAATTGTAAGCCTGTTTCGTTCAAATTTATTCCAGAAATAAGACTGTTCCAAAAAGCTTCAGTAATTCACTACTGATATCTAAAAAAGGTGTTAAGTTGAGACATAAAAACATATTTATTTCACTGGCCTTCACGTCTTAAACATTTGCACATGCCAAACACCATGTCAGTGTCTGATTTCGATCAAGTTCAATCTTTTTCTGAAGAGAACGTTCATATTTAATCAAAACATCTCATTGAATGGCAGGGAATGTCAAGGAAATGAAAAAGTGCCAGATAATATGAGGGGAATTCGTGAAAATGTTAGGGAATGTCAGGAAAAATGATCGTTTGCATCAGCGAATTCATCAGTCATATTTAACAAAAAACTGGGTTAAAATCCATCGTTTTTCTTATTTAAGATTGATGTAAAACGTCAGGGAATGACTTATGTGTTGTCATCACATCGGGGAAAGCAGGGAATGTCAAGGAAATGGAAGTGTGTTCATGAGGGACTGTCAGGGAAAATGCGATAGTTCACACAAGCCAATTGATTATGATAATTTATAAACAATTGAGATAAAATCCATCATTTTTCTCATCTTTTTGGAATCTCATGTTAAATGTCAGAGAATTGATTTGTGTATTATGTCATCACAACAGGAAAAATCAAGAATTGTCAGGGAAATGAAAGTGTCAGAGAATTCGGGAAACCGTTAGGAACTGCCAGGAAAATTAAGATCGTTTGCACCATCCAATTGATTGGGCTTCTTTATATATTAAAAAAAATAGGAATAAAATCTGTTTTTTCTTATTTTTTTAGATCCCATGTAAAATGTCAAGGAAACACTGAAAAGTTTTTAGGGAATGTCAAGGAAATCGATTTTAGTTTGGTCCGTGTATTCCATAAAATGCAAATTTCCAAAATCACAAAATGTGTCATTGACAAGGAAATTGCATATTTTTCCTCTTAAGTCTGTAAGACACAGTATGTCAAAATACTCCAATTTTGACTCTTTCATATCATGTGCTTATAACGTGCTATTTTACCACACGAAAAAAGGTAAAAATTGGGGAGGTCGAACTTGAACCTTTTTCATTCCAAAAATCATTTGGAGTCTTACTTTACATGCTCATACCTAAAATAGTTTGAAAAGTTTTCATCCATGAGTTAACTGATGCCTACTAAAGCCAACTAATTTGTCCATACTGTAATGTATTTTTTCATCTTTAATTTCAGCTTCCAGTGGAAGTGCGTATCCTTGACGAATCCCAAGTCCGACTGTTTCATCCCCAATCCAGGACTTATTTGGAACCAAACCGATTTCCGTTTTGCGGCTTCTCTCCTCAACGCCCAATTGGACCAATTTTTGTTTACTTTTCGAGTTCGAGATGGACCAGAAAACGCCATGGCGTCCCAAGTGCTTCAGCTGATGGATGCGCCCAAGGTCCTAAAGTAAGTTGAAGATTAATTCGATTAGTTTGTTGCTGGTTGCTTCACCCCGTGGTTTCTGTACTGATGATGCTAGGGCTTGGCAGAAAATTTGCAAAAGTGGTTGTGTTACACAACGTTTTCAATGAAAAATCGTGTGAAAGATTTTCCAAGAAACTTGGTTTTGAATACAACTTTTTAAAGGAATAACGACTTCAATAATGTCATCATTTAAGGGAATGTTTGCACCCAAAATCAAACATTCGCATGCAGAACACAAGTCACCCCTTTTTAGATCACATTATGCCACAAATGCAATTAGTTGAGCTTTTAGAACTGGCAGAATTAACGATTTCATGGAAAAAGATTTTTTTGGCAAGCATAATCAATGAAGCTGGAAAATGTGCATTGGTTTCAACCTGCACATCAAAAGAAGTGCACAGAACACAAAAACTGTCGTTGTGGCACAAATACAGTGTTGCTGAACATGTGGGAAAAAGAAGTTGTGCAGGACATGTTCAATGAAGATGGATATTGTGCAACGGTTTCATACTGTAAATCAAAAGGAACACAAAATCGCCCCTGGTTAGATCGCGTTTAGCACAAAAATAATGTAGATGAAGTTTTTCAAAAGAATATTGGAGAATGTGAGTTTTTCAGAGATCTTTCAGTAGGATTGGATTTTTCCAGAACGTTTTCAGCAAAGTTGGATTTTTTCAGAACGGTTTCAGTAAATTTGGATTTCTCCAGAACGTTTTCAGCAAAGTTGGATTTTTTCAGAACGGTTTCAGTAAATTTGGATTTTTACAGAACGTTTTCAGCAAAGTTGGATTTTTACAGAACGTTTTCAGCAAAGTTGAATTTTTACAGAACATTTTCAGCAAAGTTGGATTTTTCGAGGACTTTTGCAGCAAAGTTCCATGGATTGTTTTAGAATGTTTGTAACAAAGTTGGGTTTTTCCAGAACGTTTTTCATCACAGTTGGATTTTTTATCAGCAACTTTTCAGTGAAATCAATTCAGGCAGATCATTTTAAGGGATTATGGCTTGCTATAGAAAATTCGTTGAAAAATGGCGTTTTTAAAGCACTTTCTTCATTACAAAAATGTTTGCAATGCAGCTCAACTGTTTTGTTTCGTATGCATTCCTACAGACTTACTCCTCCATTTTCTACGTTTGCATGCGTAAACGAGAAAATCCTCTATGTAAACAGGTTTTGCTTACCTAAAATTGATTTTACGAATTTGGATTTAGCAACTGCATGCAAGGGGGTAGTTAATTGATTGAAGTCAAAATTGACATGTATATTTTATCAAAGTCGATCCTGTCATGTGAACGCTTGACGGGCTGAAATTGAGCCCAACGTTGAGTTGACTCTAAAACCAGATTTCTCCCATTTCGTGCGTAGCTTATCAGTTTACCCACAGTATTAAAAAATAAAGTAATAATTGCCTGTATACTTCCATTCTGGTTCTTCTTAGCACTCTCAGTAACTGCATTGATTCAGTATACATGTAATAATGCATTTTAAATAAAAACGTCAGTTTCGGATCAGGCACCCTTGTGCTAGTGTAAGGAGACGAAATGCTGAATCGGGTTTTAGTGAACGGGATTCTGGGTGATTTGCGACTTTTCACCACCAGGTGACCAATTTTAAGTAAGGTCATGTGAACGCGATCCATTTAACGTTATTAAAGTGGATTTTAAGTGAGTGCAATTTATTTCTACATATAAACGTAGTAAGTGACTTTGTCCAATAGACTTTTTCCTAAAGTATACTTTCCAAACGTATTTCGCCAGGACTGACATTTACAAAATATGTCTACGTATACGTTTCACGCCAAACCAACCAAAAATATGCTTTCCCAGACTAGCTGTTTTTGAGAAACCGCTCAGAACATGTTCCCAGAAAACTGGCGTTACAAGGAACGATTTTCAGGTCTGGAAAGACGTTTGTTTTCCCCTGAGGATTTTGCTGACAGATTGACTTTCTCGTTGAAATCTCGTCAGTTCTCGCCTCGCAGTAATCCGGCTTCCAATTTCCTAACACGGTTTTAATTAGTTTTAAATCGGTGGATCGCTTTTTAGCCCCGTTCCAAGAAGGTGCGTCTTGTTGCGTTTTGCGCATGCGCCGATGCGCCTAATTATCTACTCGGTGTTTGTTAATCACTCAAATCTTGGTGCAAAGCAGGCCTTCGGGGATAAAATGGCTACGAAAGATGAGATGATTAACGACGTCTGAGACCCGACTTCTTTCAATTAGATTTCGAAGCCCTGTCGATCCGCCAGATGGCGTTGGCAATTGGAACTGACCTGGATTACCTGCAAAAGTCAGGAAGTTGGAACAATCTGGGAAATTTAAAATTTTCATGCAAAAGTCAGGGGAATTTCAAATGATGAATTGAATTTGTTTGTGATGTTACCCAAAGGAGTTAATAGGGCTATCTAGCTAGTTAAGAGAAAGAATGAAATTCCTGATTTGAAAAAGAACATTTAAAATTTTCCATTTTTGAAGCGATAAATTCGCAGTAGTTTGTGAATTTTGTTTTTGAGTGGGCACCATGTGCTGTAAATTTATGTACTTGGACTGTTTAAAGATACAGGCAGAGTGGAAATTTCATAGATCATTCAAGTCCTTAATTCGTGAAATTGCATTGATAGAAATTTAGGTGATTAATTAGGACATTGATAGTAATTTAGGTGATTAGGCCATTGATGGAAATGAAGGTATATGTCATTGAAACGTCAATAAAGTAGTTTTGGGGTCATTAGTTTGGTTTTATCATTGGACAGTTTAGCCATACTGACAAATTGGAAGTTAACTGATCATTAAAACTATATTTCCTGAAAATGTATTTATAGTAATTTATTTGATTAATTAGAACATTGATAGAAATGTAGGTTTATTATATTTAATTATTGAAAATGAAGTTTAACAATACAGGCAGATTGGAAATTATCTAGATCATTAAAATCCATGGTTCTTGAAAATGCATTGATAGATATTCACCTGATTGATTGCAACATTAATAAAAAGTTACGCGATTCGTAAACACATTGATAAAAACATAGGTGGTTGATTAGGCTATTGATTGAAATGTAGGTGATTGATTATGCCATTGATAGAAATTGGGGACAATTATATGAATGACTTAGGCTCCATCATTAGATAGTTTGGGGAAAAGTTTAAATAGAAAAACATTTTACGAAACAATTTAATGATACTGGTTGACTAGCAAAATGCAGATCTTTGAGAACTTGTAATTTCTAGACACCATTTGCACCATTTGTGGTTTTTGGTTTAACCATTATACAATTTTGAAAAATGCCCAAAGTCAGTGATAGAAATTTAGGTCAAAATTCCTGAAATATTATTACAATCTCATTAATATAGGTGTTAAGAGCATGGTGCCATTGATTTATTCAATTGGCAGGTAGGTTAAATCCCAAAAGTGTTTTAGAAAATAATTGAACGATGTTATTGGATCATGAAATTGAAAAAGAAAAATTCTGCATTTAGCATAGCCAAGGCCAAATCGCGCATTAATATTATTTTAATACTGTAGTATAAATACATATAGCACTTGACATTGAAGACCGAAAACTTTCAAATTTCCTGAGCTGTTGCAATCTCAATGAACCCTTTATTAATTAAAATGCAACACCTCTTGTGACTTAACGGAAGTCCCACTTTAACAAGCCTATGCATGCATGAGTTCCACAAATTAAGTCTTGAAGTTTAATTTAATTTTTTTTGGTGTGTTTGGATAAACGCCTCAGAGTCGGATACCAACTTGCTTTGTCGATACCTGAAACCAAACCGAACGTAATCCACGCGTTGGAGCATCACCACATAAAACTGGTTTTATCTCCAAGGCGAGAAATCGACCAGAAATTTGAACCAGCAGGACACAGCATGTCGCCTTAGCTGCCATTTGGTCAGGTAAGGTGACAAAGAGCGGAAATTTTGCTTTAGCGATTTCCTTGGATATCAGTGACGTGGAAGGCAATCCTTGGGAACTTGGAAGAAAGTAGTCCACATTCTTTATAGCTTGTTTTTGGTTTCAGACTTTGTGAGACGAAAGCAATGCTGGCATATCAACAAGTTGGGTTACAAAAACGCTTCAGCAACTTCAACAACTTGAATTACATGTACTTAGTTGTCAGGCAGCCAGCTCAGGCCTTCCAGTAATCTTAAGTTTTACATGTAAAAAACGTTTACACGTGATAACAATTACAGAAAATAAGAGCAGATACATGTAAATGGCTCTTACAAATTAGACCATTCTATTTGTTGGGCCAATTTAAAATCATTTCATGAACTGCACTCGAAATGTGCACAAAATGTATATTTCAACCATTTGCTGACATTCTGAGATGCTGACATGTGATTACGTATGTGAGGGGTGAGAGGTTGGCCAGATGATGATTTCAGTAATTGAGTTTTATGAAACATTGGGTCAGAGTACATCATTTGTGATCCAATTTGGTAACAAATTTTCCCTATGGCTTCCTTATTACATTCATAATTTATCTCATTTTTGTAAAAGTTCGAAACATTGACCAAAAATAAAATTCATGATTATGCTGCCCCTGACTGCCAGGCAATCACTGCCAGCACACGAACCGTTAGGAGAAGCCCACATTCTCATAGTAAGCATGTTCAAGTCACACAAAATCACATTTGCAAAAAAAACTGCAATTTTTTGCCAAACTGAATGACATTTATTTTAAACAGAAAAAATTATTTACCTTAGGTTGACACTTACCAATATGATGACATAATAGTCGAACGCCCCCATTCCATGTGTTCCAGATTACTGATTTTGCTGGTTTCACTTCCAACCTTGATCACCTTGCCGACCCATTAATTTCCATTTACGATTTTCAGTGTTGTTAAAACCTTTTATTAATTAGTAAGTCACTGTAAAAAACACTTCGCTAAATTTTGGAGTGCAGAAATTTGGTAGACTGGCCCAATTTGCGAAGCATTTTCTTATATTACAATTTTGTAGTTTAATGTAATTCCCTGGACGTTTTAATTAAGAATTATAAGCGTGCAAAAAATACTTAAGCTACTGCAGCTTAGCCCTTATTTCGAAACGTTCGCGTGATTTGAAAGCTCAAATTTTTTTTGGAGCAAAGTGGATACAAATGATTGTTTGTTTTGCAATATTGTCACGGCCTTAATTCAAACAACGTTTAACTGGAATAATAAGCTTTCACATGATGTGATAATGTTCAAAACATGTCATGAGTCAATTCCAAAAATGATTGAACAGTTAGGCAACGTGGTTTTTTTCTATAATTATTTAGATGGTTCGTGAAGAGGATACATTCGGATACCAAAGTGATTGAGGGTAGTATACATTCTGGATACAAATTAGTCTTGGTTAATACATTTTGGATACAAATCGTTGTTTTGGTGGATATGTTTTTGAATACAATTTTGCTAAACCCACTGCAGCCCTGAATACCAATAATTCTATCACATTATAATTATAACACACAAACATGTACAATGTATATGACGCCTTATTTTTCACTTCATTCTAGCATCGATTTGCGATGCACAAGTTGCGAAAATGGGATTTTCGTTCGCAAACACGATCGGGTTGCAGTTTCCTGCGATTGCGCAGCTTGCGCCAGCAGCGCCACCTGCCGGTTCGAGTGGCAACTGTGGCTGGTTTTGGACGGGAATCAAAGCCTCCCCATTAGTGAGTTTTTATGCTTTTATTTAATTCTTTCTTCTCCCCTCTCACTTGTTTGCACTTGAGTTTTTATTAATATTCCCGCTCGGATTGCGTTTCCGTTCCCGCAATGTTCACCAACTCGTGTTTTCCTTTGCTTTTATTACTTTTTTTCGAGTAATCCGCTCTGAGCCACCCCATCACGATGCGCTTTATCTAATTAATTAAAGCACCAAAGAAAGGGGCGCCTGCTTGAAATGCGAAGAAAAAATGCTTTAAACCACCGACAGATTTATGATGTTGATCCTTTATATGCAAATATTGGGGCTTGGAATCCGCGGGTAATTCCGAGGTTTCCATTGCAATGCCCTATTTGTTTATCGAATGCCATCGTTCTTCTGCTGCAAGAAAATCCGAAATGGCGCCAGTTTTTCCAGGCCTTTATGTGCCTTTCATGGTATTTGTCAGTGGGGCCACACATGGTACCCAACTTGGTTTGGAACATTGAAGGCTGCACTTCTTAGAACTATTCGCCTGGTACCAAACGTGCTTGTTTTGGCAGGGGCATCGGAACATAGACGATTAGCCTTTGCAAAGATATGACTATATGTATATACATGTACATGTAAATGTGGTGTTCTGACAGACCCCCTTCCAAACAGGGCCCAAAGGCTTCATGTCTTCAAGGCCCAACTATTTGGGAACAAACTTGCGTTTGAGTTAAATTAAAGTAACTTTTCATGATCCAGAACTGCAGGGCCCCTCAGAATATTCCAATAGCCTTTACAAAGATGGAAAATCTGGTGTTTTGCAAGTCTCCACCTTCAAACAGGACCCAAAGGCTTCACGTCATCATGGCCATTCTACATCGTGTCTAACGTTCTTGTGTGCTGAGTTGAACTGAAGCATCTTTCAGAGCCAGAAATTCTTGTCTTCATGATCCTTCTATTTGGTTTCAGACTTGCGTTTGGGTTGAATTAAAACAACTTTTCAGAATCCAAAACTGCAAGGGCCCTCAGAATATCCTAGTAGTCTTTGTAAAGATAGAGTAATCTGTGTTCTGACAGTCCCCATCCTCCAAGCAGTGCCCAGACTTGCTCTCTTTAGGGCCTTTCTACCTGCCATTGTACCAAAGGTACTATTGTTTTGGTTGAACTGAAGCAACTTTTTGGGGTCCAGAACTACAAGGGCCCTCAGAAATTCCGAATAGCCTGTGCATATATATCAAAATCTGCAGTCTGACAGTCCCCACCTTCAATCAGGGCCCCAAAGCTTCACGTCTTTAGGGCCCTTGGCCTGTTACCAAACGTGCTTGTTTTGGTTGGGGCGTTGGAATTCTGAGGATCCGCAGAAAATTCGAATTTCATTTGAAAATATGGTAAAATTTGGTGTTCTGTCAGCTCCCACCTTCAAACAGGGACCCAAACAGGCCCAACGATAAAATACTTTATCTAGGGGCCATTAATTTATTATGTCGTCATCGTTGAGGGATAAACCAAATGCGGTGCAATATGTTTTATGATCAGTTGGGTCAATACCATTTATCATCCAGTTTTGCAAATGATGTCATCACAGAGAGAAAATTGATGATTTTTTTGTCGAGCACACGAAACGTTTAGATTTAGTGTTCAAACATTGACATTTTCCAATGTTTCTGACTAAATGCTACTATTGTTGGGTCTTAAAAGCTCGTCTTAAAACTCGCACAACTTTTATTTGCAGTATCTATTCTCAAATTGCAAAATTAGATTTATTGCCAATCTAGCCCTGCAGCTGATAGCTTCATTAGCTATAGTGCGTGTATTGGCAATTCTTAAATCTCATTGTAGTTTCGTTGTGTTTGCAGGTCAGCACGATTGCGTCCAACCTGATGGCTCGACCTTCTATCTCATCACTAATTCAAGCGACGTAGGACGAAATGCGACTGCCGACACGACGTCCTTTGAAGATGATGGTAATAATTATGGCTTTGTTCATTTTTACTTGCTAGTTTTCACACAGTTTTCTCATTGGTGGAAACCAATAGTGGTGCAGGGAATGCCGAGCATCTTCAGACGAAGTTACCGAGGAGGTAAAACTCGTCATTCCAATCCACTTATGGTACTCCAAGCCCATTCGGGTCCATCCTGCATGTATTGGCCCATTTCTTGCATGGTATTATACGTTGGAATTCCCCTCCACAGGACCGTAAAAGAAATTTAATTTAGTAATGATGTTGGTGTTCTCCCAATTTCCAAAATGAAGAAGCGTAAGAATGGTTTTAAGGGCCCTGATGAAGTGAGGTTGTCTTGGTGGGGCTGATGTAACGTTCCTCAGCTCAACACCAATTTTTCTGTTTTCAAAGGAATAAGTCAGAGGTAACTGATCTCTGCTAGCAATACAGTGAAACCCCTCTAAGTCGGACGAAAGTCATGAAACCCCTTTATGGTGGACATTTTTTAGACACCATAAGTGTGTCGTAGAATAAACATTAGGGGTAACCAATCTTAAGTGGGACACCACGTCAATCGTAAATTGGACAGTGTTCCATACCCCACTGATGAAAAAAAAACCTTTCATACCGAACAAATTTTGTCATATAGCAGAAAATGTCCCATTTTTGCAAATCCTCCTTTCACGTTACCCTATTATGAGAGCAGCAGATATGTTAGGCAAAATCAAGTCTGCTATCAGATTACAAGTGAGTTTTCCAGCGTGAGGTCACAAAAACATGGATCACACGACCATCTCAATCCACTCATGTTGAAGAAATTGCTGCGGTGGAAACCACTTCAACTTGGAGAAACCGTAATTTCCCATACCGTTTGTTATATACAGGGTGGACCAGATATCTGGGCCTCTCAAAATAACGTTCAATCCGCTGGTTCTAGGATA
>JAQGAF010002212.1:0-24097 GCA_034687865.1 Kryphioiulus occultus | reverse complement strand
CCATTGATTTACAATGCTACACGTGACGTCACCCGTTTTCGTGACGTTCACGTTTAACGTGAAGCTGAAACTCTCTATTGTCAATGGCGTCATAGACATGGGCATGGGCATGGGCATGTAACGGCACTCCACGAAATCCCCTCGTTTTTGGACTTAACTTCCATTGATCCTTTCAACGGGGTGCAATGCACCAGGTTAATAAAATGTGCATGTGATGAGAGGAAGGGGAGTGGATACCGCCTAGGCAATAACCCCCTTTACAGCAGGGGTGATGTACTACCCTCACCCCCAAAACAATCACACGCATGCGCCAAGAAGCTAAATTGTGGGGGAGATTCTGAGACGAAAATCAGGTATTCTGCCAACGTTTTAGTAAAATGCGAAATCGCAAAAAAGACGAAAATGTCAGTGCCGAATCCCTGCACTGGATAGGCTTCGGAATATGCCCTGCTCGAAATGTGTGCACATGCGCTTCACTTGCCTAGTGTGCAAGAATGACACGTACATGTACAGTGCCTGTCCTAGCTGTCGTAATTTAAATTACCATTTTGTGTTTGTTGTGCCAACCTAACCCAAACCTAATAATGTATTTTTTATTTTACCTGCTCCAGTGTTCCCACAGTTTTAGTAACAAAATACCCTGACTAGCCCAGTTTTCTCAAGTTAAAATTTTTATTTTCCCCCGATCTTTAACTTTCACATCGACTAATATAAAGTAAAAAATAACCTGCCCCTTAATTTATAGTGTTGTTAATTGATATGGCCATTGACTACATGTAGGATGATAATTATTGAATTTGTATATACGTAATAAAGGAATTCGCACAACATCAAAGTATTAATGCATCTTTTTGATTTGGGTTATTAATTAGGAGCACTGAGATGCTCGGAATTTATCTTAGTTTAGAACATTTCGATATTGTCATAACGATGACAAATATAAGGAACCAATCTGGATACCTTTACAGGTTTCCCACTCAAATTATCAAGTCGATTTCCCTAACAACTTTTCAGTCATCTCCCTGCCATTTTACATGAGATTTTTCAAACACAGTAAGAAAAATGATGGATTTTAGCTCAATTTTTTATAAAAGATGATGACTAATCGATTGGCTGATAAAAACTATCAATTTCTCATACATACCCAGACACGTTTTCATTTCCCTGACTTGCCTGACAGTGGGAACCATAAAATTTAAATTAAGTTAGGGCATCCTTTAACTTTTTGAAAAACTTTCAAAATTCCCCTGACTTTCCCAGCTTCTGTGGGAACCCAGCTGCCCTGACCGTAGGCAATCACTGCCAACCTACGAGCAGTCAGGAGAAGCCCACATTTTTAGCAGCTATGCTGGAGCAGGGCATTTTCCGAAGTACAGCCCCTGTACCTACGGTATTAATGCATCTTCCCAGGTGATTGGTGATTTTCGAGTTTCTTGTCAGGTCGATGTTTGAATTAAAAAAGGTAAATTCACTCTGGGAAGGTCAGGCATCTCCGGTTCCCCCTCACCATGTCCCCACTACAGAAAAAATGAGGGGAAAAACGCCAGGTAATCAGCCGAAATGACGACATAGGGGAAAAGTCGTGACCTTCCAAATTGAATTTCAAGGGCGAAGGAGAGCCATCAAAAAAGTGGCCCCCCGAGGCTCCAGCCCACACGTGCAGGCGCTAAATTCATCACGAAAAAGTGAATTGCTTCATTCTGTAACAAACCCACGCCAAGACACCATCTCAAAAGCCATTACTGACCCAGTGCAGGTTCGCCTTGCTGAGAAGCATATATGTACAGGAAAACTGAAAAAATGGCCAAATCACGTGAAGTTCAAGAAGATTCACTAATCACTCCAATGACAATCAATGAATCCACATGTTCCAAATAATTGCTCCAAATATGCAGGTCACAGTCTTTGACATGCAACGATAGGGTAAATTCCCTCACCCCATGCCAAAGAATCCTTCGAGTTATTTTCGCAAGTAGGGATTTTCAGAATCGCCCCAAGATTGTCTCGGACTCAAGGGTGAGTCACCAAGGCTGGGCTGTACAAACACGTCGACTTCAATATCGATCGATGAAAGCACACTGACCAAATAATGCGGCAAAAGATGACGCATCGGCCATTAAAAAGTGCAATTAGGAACCACACGAAGGGCTGCTTGAATAATGAAATGGCTAATGTCAACATGGCAACTGCATCGTTGCACCCACGAAATCAAAATGATGGAAATTAGGCGCCTCAATTACGAGGTAAAATATCATCAGTAAGGAAATTTAGGTTCCTTTGGCTCCCTGGCGATTTGAGTCTAAATTCAGCAGGAAATGTTGGTATTTTTTTTAAAAGGAAATCCCATGGAACAATTAATGTTATATTCTTAATTCATTTCTGGCTCATTTAAAAACGAAGATATCGAATCCCTATCGGAATTTGCAGACTATGTCGTGGTTTCCTTCATACTGTTACAGGGTTCCCCCAAAGATGACATTTTCAACTTCCATGACTCTTCCAGGATTTAAAACAAATTTCCCTAACCACCCTGACCACTGAAAATGCAAAAATATGACATGCCTTTGAACGGAATGCTGTATTCATTGCTTAGTATACAGTACAGGGTGAGGCAGAATAACTATGGAAGGAGGACTTTCTTCCCTATTACCGAAATGTAAAAGGACAATGGCTGCAAATGTAACAGGAGATGGAACACAGTAACACAGTCACGAAGTAACAGCAAATTCAGATTAGTCGTCTTAATTCGTTTTACAGAATTGTTTTTCATCTCATGATTTTTGCTAGCCAATAACTAGCTATGTAAAATCTGTTACTGATTTGTTAAATTTCCTTGACTTTTCCAGATTTTTGGGAAACCCTGTTTAAGGATTCCCTGGAATTTCCTACTTAAAATTCAACGCATGGCTACCGTAGAACGTGAGCTTCTATCATAGGACATCGTACTATATTATAAAACCAAACGAAAAAAAAAAGTATTTTCAAGATGGCGTAAACTGACCATCACTCGCCAGCTTTACAGTTGTATCTCAATGCACAAGCACCTCAAGTTAATTATTATACTAGTATTTTCGCAAATATCTTTTAAGGTTAATGTGTGTCAGACGGGCAAGTTAAAAAGAATTAGAAATTCGTGCAGTGTTTCTTGGAAGGTTCCATTCACGCAAATACTGAGCTAGGCCTGAAACAATTATGGGACAATGCCGTCAGTCTGAAATGGAACATTTGAAGAAGTTTGAAAATCAACATCAAAAATTCCCGAAATTTGCACAAACATTAAGCAGGTTTCGTGTCACCTGAATCCCTGCCATGGGAATCTCAATGTCTGTTTACAAAGACTTCGTGACTATGATATTGCTAGTGGCACCATTGCTAGTACATTGTACATGTACAAGAAGTGCGAACCACTTCCGTTTAAAGCACCGACGTCACATCCGAATAGCTTTTATGGCTTCTTCCGCATTTTCACTTAGTCATGTCGTGCCATGGTTCTGTCACCTATGAATGAATTACATGAGCTGAGGACCTGAGGTGTTTTTGGTGAGACACCAAAGACCCTGACGTCAATGTCTGGAGATGTTACTAGCCTGGGCGTGACCCCGCAGGGGCCGGGGGCGTGGTCCGACTTGAGGGCCGCAACCTTATGAATTACAGCCGAGAAACGTGAATTTATCGATTCGGCTGCGCCCAAAACAGCCAGCCATCTGTTCCGCAATTCGTTTCTGGCAAAATCCGATGAATTTTTACTGCGAATCTCGTCTCGGAATCGACTTTGTCCCCAGCCCTGTGAATGGACCGATTCCATCAATTTGTGTGTTTACGGTCACAAATCAAATTATGCGATTAGGTTTGGTGGTCGTTATGCTAATGCAAACCATTCCCCTCGTGCATGTATCTCTGGTGATGAAATGTTGCAATTTCCATATCATTTTAGATGGTCAGGATTTTCCGTTTTATTGGGTTTTTCTGGAAACAGTAAAGTGGCAATGACTTTGGAAGAGAACTGCCAATTTTCGAGACATTAATAAGTACCAGAACCTTTTCAAGGCATCGTAGCCTCAAGTGCCAGAAATGAACACATTTCCATTACTAGACTTGTGAAGACTCCTCCAAGGTAGTCGAAAAGAATTTTCTACGGTATAATATTTCCTGATCCAAATGTGCAGAAAATTTGAACATTTCGGACCCTACTTGTTTGTTTGTCCTAGTACTATAACAAACCAATCTAACAATGTCATTTCTTTATTTTGACTGTCCCAACCGCAGGCAATCACTGCTAGCCAACGAGCCGTTAGGAGAAGCCCACTTTCTCAGGACATATGCAGTAGTCAAGTTTCCTCCGAAATGAAATTTTAAACTTACCTAACTTTTCCAAGGTTTTAAACCAAATTTCCCTGACCACCCTGACTACTGAAAATGCAACAATATGTCATATGCTAATGTAAGGGTTGCTGTATTTATTGCTTATTTTATATAAACAGGTGATATAACACAAGTGTTCATAAGAAAACAGTAAATTTAGGTGTTTTTTTTTTAAATTGGTACTTTATCAACATGAATTTCTTGCGCATTTTTGATTTTGTGTTAACCAATAATTATTTATGTAAAATATATTATTGGCTTGTTGAGTTCCCTGACTTTTTCCAGTACTTTTCAATTTCCCTGACTTTCCCAAGTTTTCCAGGTCTCAAATGGGGGAACCCCGGTGGTATAGCCATTCAAAAAATATGAATTATTTGCCTTCACTCGTCCATAATCCAATTTTCCACAAATCCTGAATGCACACTAATCATAACCACAGCCAGTGTATAACAGGTCTAGGATACATGTATGTTCAAATATTACGTCATCACTTTTTCCCGATTTACGACCACCAATGCACTATCATCATCAAGTAGATCACAAATGACGTTTTATAAAATAACAATGCTGACGTTAGTCCCCCACCCCTCTCTTCAAGATGATAACCTAATACATGAACGTCCCCATAAGTTTATGAATTAACAGACTCGTTTTTAATTTAGCAAACTCATTGCAAAACTGACCAGAGCCATTCAAACGCGCGGCATTTCAAAGGATTAAAGAAAAAGAAAAAAAAATGCACCAAATTTTCCTCGCAAAATTATTTCGTGAAAAGATTGTAAAGTAATAAACCTTATTAAACCAAATTGCACCAGTTATACTCGAGATAAAAAATGGACAATTCGGAATGTTTTTTTCCCCACAAATATTGCGGGGTGATCGACCAATCTGCCATAGTTTCATGGACAGTGATAGTACGTGTATACCGTAGTTATTAATTCATTAATTAAGGTTTGGGGGAAGCGAATATTGGCTAGTTTCTGCCGGATGAATCGAGAGAGAGCAAAAAACGTGGGGGTGCGGCACCACACCCAAACCGATCCAAAAATGAATCATCGCATCAAGACAGGCTGAAAAACGAGCATCGTAGTCCTAAATATGTGTATCTCATTCATCGGCAGACATGTACATGTAAATAAACTAGGCCGATAAATAGCATGCAACTCACGTTTGTATTTCAAAAATATGGGCCAGTTGTGCCACTTGTGTCTGGTTCCTTTTTATCATTTTTGTTCTGGTTGAACATGTGCAACCTCGGGATTACCATAGTGGACCAGATCCACACCAGTTCCGACAGTTTTCAAATAACGTAAACTGATGATCCAAAAGGACTATTTCTTACATATAATGGTGATCTTGCAAGGCATTTATTGCCAAGGACATTTTAACTTAAAGACATACTAACTGTAATACAAAAAATGAAGGATTTTAACCCTCAAAAATTTTGGGATTCCCTCATTTTTAAGAACAAAATCCCCTGAGTTTTCCAGGTTTCCTGGTTAAAATTTTTATTTTCCCCTAACTTTTAGAATTTTCCCATCGATCACTGCACCCTATAATGCACTTTTGCAATTTGGATTTATATTAAGGAATAGGCTATTCAGATGCTCAGAATTTATTTTAGTTTGGCAAATGTTGATATTGTTATAATGAAGGAACCGATTTGCCAAATTGAGGTTTTCCTTCATTGTGCAATGGACAACTTCACCTTAAAACCACGGTACATTTCACGCCATAATCGATATACAAAATACCCTCTGGATTGAAAGCATCAGTAAAAGTTAGGAAACCCCCTGACTTTCCCAGGTTCTGTTGGAACCCTGAATTTCTTCAAAAATATTTAGTAATAGTAATAACTAATTTGAAAGTGGCGGAAACCCCATAGACGGATTTTTTTGAAAATTTAGATTTCAAATACCAGGTATAATAAGAATGGCCACATTTTTCAAATAAAAACGTGTGCATATGCCGTTGGCGAAATTTGTAGACGTACAATATCCCACACGATAAATTTTACTGATTACTCACATCTCTAAAAATAAGTACCAGGAGGGGGGGGAGGGTATTTTGTGAATCACCCAAAGGCAAAATTCCCTTGACCCTGATTTTCATTTCATGAGTTTTACACGACTTTCTGAGTTCCAATCCACACTGAATAAATTACAAAGACCCCAGACTGCTGAACTAACATTTAGAATAGCTAAGTGTGATACAGGATGAAACAATGCTCCATTCACAATTTATTTCAATTTTTATGATAAACTAGATCACCACCACTGCATCTCTGTAATTTTTTCTTAAGAAATAGGCATTGACACAAAATGTTGATGTTGTAAAAATCCAGGTTCAAATTCAAGTTCCCCGAGTTTTCCAGGTTAGTAGTCGCCATGGATGACACTCCATCATCCCCACATTCTCAAGTCGTTTCCGATCTCGAAAACACGACTAAAACACCATGATTCAAGAAAACCAGGGTTGGTTTTAGTTAACCTAATCTGCCAGTCTTAACTTTACCATAATTGTTAAGGTGGGTGAGAAAAGGGCAAGATGGCACTGTGATCACATTGCAGACGCAAAAAATCACCACAAACCCAGCAATTATAGCCACGAAAGACATGAGTTTGTAGCCAGCGATCCTTGACCTTTCATAATTGGTACCGAAGTCTACAAGTTAACAGTACCATAGATCGGCCAAAATTATGACTTAGAAGGTTATGGGGATGATTCGACAATGGTGGTAATAACACGTTGGTAGCATCAAACATGACAAATTCACCACTATTTCAACCTGGCACCCAAATAACGTTGAAGGCCATGCAAATATCTACTGGCATATAGGAATCAAGCAACAGTCAAACTTCTATACTTCCGTAAAAAATGAACATCATGTTATGTCTTTGGGGGAAAAAATTGCGCCCTGCAAAACAGACAGGCTTCTTATTACGAAATTTTTCTCAAAGACAACATTACCAACAAACAACAATGGGTTTCAGTTTTTCCTCAGGAAAATATTGTCTGCAGGGGTCAGGCATAGCAAATGCCATAGGCAGCTAACCTTACTAAAGTACAACAATTTACAACAATGTCAAAAAACGTGGCCTGCAAGATCAAGACCAGTCCTCAAAAAAGCCAGCTGACCCCGGCAGTTTTCAAGAACAGTCAACTACAAGTAAGTGCAGTTCCTTTTCAGAAACAAAGCCAAACATAGTCACAGGTCATACAAGAGAACTGTTTCATTAGAAATTCTGCAAGACCCATTTATTGTTGTATTACTTTTTAGCAACAAATACAACCGAGAGACAGTGATGGACAGGCTTGGCCGCATGGTATTGCTTACGTTGTTATTGAGCAGCATCTCAGGCGACGGAACGTCTTTGGAAACATGGCCATGGGCTTCATGTAGAACGTCTAACAATTGTCAGAAGTACGAACTTAAACAAGCTGTGAGAATCGATCTGACAGGCGTATACATAGCACCGGCACAACAAAGCAATTACTACATCCCCTACCACATGGTATTAAATTACTGGCAGTAAGGTACTGAGTTAAACTGAATTGAAGGAGTAGGCCGTTCCATCCATCCATCCATGGGGAAAAACAACCAGTCATGTTCTTGGAACAGTTTTGTGATTGAGCAGAATTCAAATTTCTAGAAGATATTAAAAACTTTCAAAATTCCTGGTCTTCGAACTCAGAATATCTTATATTTCACAATTTGCTCACATTTACTTGAAATGTTCTGGAATTTTCTGTTTTCGGTAAACATGTCTGAGACCTCCGCAATACTTCCCCAACTGTTTTTTAAACATATCAAGCACTTGGTTATTAGTTTTTTTTAAACAAACCCAATAGGCATATTCTTAAAAATATGCTCCCATTTTAGTAAGTTTTCCTCTTTTCCTTAAACATTCATCTATTCATGGGAGCGTCGTGGCCGTCAGCAGCATGGCAATTTTGGCAAATCCCAACGTTTTTACAGGATTTCCGACATTTTATAATCCACACAAAAATATGTTATCGATACATGTTCACCAAAGGATCCCTCCAGACTTTTCCAGGTTTGAAAACAATTTCCCTGACCACCTTGACCACTCTATATGCAAAATATTACATATGCTAATGTAAGGAATGCCATATTGGTTATTATACACAAGAGATAGAACATTTTCATAACTTCATAAAAAACAGAAAATGTTGGCTACTCTTTCAGGTCTGGGGGAACCCTGGACTACTACTAACACTTCTAGAACTGACAAACGTAGTATGTGTACTTGAAAGAAATTCAACCTGACAGCTGCAGAAAGTCAAAAATTTGTTCGTTGTCACAAATATGTAACGTTGCCCTCTGCCTTCCTGGAACCAAGCACAAAAAAAGTAAAAACAGGGAGAAAGAAGGTACTGTAATGTACTTTTTACCCCAATTAAGCCCTCAATTGATGATTGCGGCTCTGGGTACAAATAGTGGCAAGATGCCACACGCTTCCCTCACCATTATTATACCACATTTGGAGCTTACCAGAACCATGTTTGGCAGGACAAGGGACATTAAAGAGCATTATCATGACAAGTTTTACTGGCTAATCATTACCGTGCTTTTGTCATACCCTGACAGTGATCTTGCCATCAATCCGGAGTTTACCCACACGGGTTGCCGTCGTGCTCACTAATTTAGCATCGTTCAAAAGGAGAAAAAAAAATAAAAAACCGCAAAAAAGCTGGATTTACGGGGCAAAAACCGCATTCCTAAACGCTGAAATAAGCGAGTCTGGGGGATCCGATGCGGGCCCACGGCGGAAAATTAGGTAGCTTCGTGTTAAAAAGCAGGAAACTGCATTCTCTGACAAAAATCTGGGCTATAAAAAGAAAATTACAACCCCCTCTTTCCCCTAAATAAATCAAATGATGCTCACTTGGGGCAAATGGAAAGCGCCTCATTCGACTTAAAAGGTTTCCAAAGACTCCTGATATTTCAGAAAGAATGTTACGAGTCGTTGTGAGTTCACCAGAGCTCAACAAACCTGAGGAGATCCCTTAGACTAGCAAACAGGCCTCACATACAGAAACAGCAAGGGATTCCTACACGTCACCAACTGAATATCAGAAATTCCTCAAATTCAATGGATTAATCCATCAGGTCAAATTGGTCCAAACTGCATGTAATCTCAAAAGACTGAACAATGTTTGGTGAAGCTCCACCAGAAAATAAAAATCATGACAGCTTAAATTCCTCAAGTCCACAATGTTCCAAAGTGAACTTCAGAAGATCATGGCAGATCGGACAAATTTTGCAACCACCAAAAGACATTAAGCACACAAAAAACATTTTTTGTTTCAGGAATGTGCGTGTAACAACATTCTCGGACACGTCCAGACTCCAAAAGGACTAAACTGGTTCTGTAACACAAGTCGTTTTGCAAAGGCCTGCTGATCTGCCAATGGGTTTTACGTGCCATCGTCACTGAACCTTCCGCATTGCAGGACAGGTTTGGCATGGACTGTACAGGGTGGGTCCTATGTCACTACCTATCATAAATGGGCTACATTTTAGAATTTATGAGAATTTGCTTGGAATACTTACAATTCCACGCATGGCGGAGCTGTGTCACCAAAACGTTGTAAACGCTATTGTATGGCATCCACAGTCTGGAGCAGAAAATCCAGGTGGTAGAGGAACATTTTCAAGAATATAATGACCGAGTTCCTACCAAATGCAGGAAGTGCGTGACCTTGTTCCTTTGTACCAACGGCCCCAACCCCACAAAAAATCCCGAAGCATGAGGCCAGGACTTCTGGCAGGCCAGTTATTGAACATGTGGACCTCGTCGGTTCTGGAAATGCAACTGGGCGACCATTTTGTCTCTGTCTCGTTAGAAGTCCCCCTGGCAGTGGTGAGCTTTTTAAAACAAATTCTCGTGTATTCTGGAACACAATAACGTGTATTTGGGGGGAAATCCACAAAAAATAATACAATACAGCCCTGTACAAGTCATGATAATTCCTGGCAGTGCCTCCACCTATACAGGTACAAGTGGGCCATATGTTATTCTTGTCTAAACATCTCTAGGCTGTGTTAAAATTCACAGCACCTACACTGTATTTGCATTGCATTTACAGGATAATCAGACTGCAGTAAATATTCCGTAGGTGTTGCTTTTCGAGAAATTGATTTTTTTCATTAATAATACACAGTAATTATAATTTGAGGGCCGTAGGCGGCATGATTCTACCGATCTATAGAAACTGGAGACTATCACCTCACAAGCTAGCTTTTTACAATATCTTCCTTCAGTACTGAGGCAACATTACAAGTCACTACTGATGAAACTTGCTGATTTAGGAATTTGTTAGTGACAAAACAAACGTCCAATCGTCAACTCGAGATGGGCCTCCCCGTGGCCACGCAAGGACAAATGCCATCTTTCATAAGCTGACCTCGAAGATCCTGGGGAGATTCTGTACAAGGAATGGATTATACAAGATCCCAGCAGGGGTCAAAGTCAAGGATCGCCAAAACCGCTTAACGAAAAAAAAAGATGCAAAACCCCCATGGTCAGCTCAGCTCTCAAGCCTTCCTCACCACAAGATCCTCAGCCGCCCACTCGACCGCAAGAGGTCGCATGGGCAGCCAGAAGGCAGGGTTACTTGCGTTCCATCAAAGACGTAACCATCAGGTCCTCCAAAACGCCAGTAACACCCTCTAAACGAGAACACTGAGCGGTGGGGGCGAGCACGATTTGCCAAGTCCATTAGTGGCGCGGCTGGAATTCCTCGCAGGCTGGCATGACTGATCAGTTATTTTTCAAACACATCTTGATAGCAAAATGCAAATTTCTCATTTCAGTGCAGAGACCACTCATCAGGAAATCCGACCGCAATAGCGATGTGTGGTAAGGAGGCGGTCAGTGACGTGCCATTCTGTCATGACGAGATGCCTCAACATACTGGTGGAAAACCAACTTACTCATGAAGGCGGTCAATAATCTCCAGTACATGTTATTCCAATCATTTCCATCACCGACAAATTAACGGTTAAATAAATGTTCTTGTTGAATAACCCAAAGAATATACCCAACAATTACTCTGAAACCCTTCTAGTTGGACACCTCTATACTTTGAACAACCCATCATCTTAGACAGTCTTTCATTGCACCCAACGTTTGCCATACAATTAACATTAGGGGCAACCCCTCTAAGTGGACCACCCCTTAACTCGAAAGTACAACGGCGTTTCATGTACCACCAACAAGGAAAACCCTCTTTAGTCGGACGATTTTGTTGCCAAATAGCCCATTGCCCATTGACACAGGTGGGGACGTCAATTAGGTGACAGTTCATGCCGACTAAATTGCTTTTTGATAATGGTGAAAATGATTTTCCCACCCCTGATGAGAGTTTTCTCATCAGGGTTGTACGTGATGAAATGCTCATTCATGTTGATTAAATTGCTTGTTCAGAAGTCAATGTGCATTTTCCCAACTGCATTTCGGTACCAAGGGAAAACCCCTTCATTTCGCATAAAATTAGGTGTTCAGACAAATTGAAACTGATTATATTTAGTGCAGACTGTCATATTTGACAAACACTTAGTTAACTCTCTAATAGGAATAACTTGTTAACTGGGACACTTAGAATGCACCATAGGTGTCCCACATAGAGGTTTCACTGCATTCCAAACGAACAGCTTCTGGACAACGCGATTGAGTTATCCGGTCGCAATCTTGAAAAATGGCTGCCGCAATGCAGGTCCATGCATCGTTACAAATTTCCCCCAAAAGACTAGAGATTTACATGTTACTTACAGCTCTTCCCTCTGACGTTGCGACAGCACCATTTTCATAGTTCTTGTTGTGGGATGGACGAGTTCCGTTCGAGGCTCGTGGTCACGTGGTGACGAATCCCTGGGGTGAGCTCCCTAAAAGCGCTCAGACGCGCACGGAAGCGGAAATCCAAAATAAATGGCGGCGGAAGAGCAGACGACGATGGGGCAAGGGCGTCAGGCCGACATTGCCCGCAGGAACCGTGCTCGAGTTTTAAACACTGAAAGAGAAAAACGACAGGTCAGAAGTCATGACATTGTCGAAGTTGGACATTGTTAGTTTTGCTGGAACCCAAGGCGGTCAGTTTGATAAATTGGAAGGCTATGTTAGTCGTGACATTGGGAGAGAAATACACTTGTGAGTTCTTGAGGCGTCACGTTGCATCATAGAAAACAGAACGAACTGCAAGCGTCATTTTATGAAAAATTCCAAAGTTGATAGTTTTATCCGTAATCTGCGGCTCAAGATTGTCAGGTTGACATGCTACATGACAAGATAAATGGAAGAACACAAGCTGCAAATGGTAGGGACGTCAACTTGCCAGAAATTGGAATGCTTTTAAAAGCCAGTTCCTGAGAATTTTATTTTAAAAAAAACCAAAGACTGCATTTCTTTAATCGGGATCATGTTCGACGCGGTACGTTTGACGCTGAAGATGACCAGGGTAAACCGGAAAATGAGACGAAGTCATCCTTACCATTAATTAACCCACCGACAATTTTTTCCAAGCTTATATAATGACCAAAACATCACGTTAAATAATCAACCATTACTAATTAAGAGGATGACAAGGCAGAACGCGTTACTCTTGAACCCCAAACATTTTTTGCATGCCTGATTCCCAGACAACTGCTGTTCCATCAGACGACCTGGATTCCTCAGAGTCCACCAGGTCACTTGAACATCCTTGGTTTTTCTACAAATTCCCTAGCCAATTTAGATTTACGAAGCATTTCCCTGGCAATTAAAACCAATCTTCGTGAAATTCCCTGACAATTTCAATCGCTTTGCATGCCATTTCTCAGCTTTATCGAAAAACATTAATTATACAGGGTGGCAAACAAATTACAAGTTTCGAAATGCAGGACTTTTTTTTGGAAAAAACATAAGGACTATTTTACGACTTTGGGACAAATTAAGGATTATTTTAGTATTTTTTTTCAAACAGAATTTCAAATCTTTATTCATCATTATGAGACATCACAATATTAAATTAACAAAAGCGGTGCCAAACTGCACTTGTACCAAGGTAAAGGCAGTGTTGTCGAACTGCACCAAAACAGGCTAAAGGCTGTCAGCATTTAACTTAGTATTTATAGGGAGTCTGACAACAGAATACCTGTATTTGGAGTCTTAATTTTTTTTTTAAACTGTATTTACAACTTTTAAGTCATTCAGTATTTTTTTTTTTAATTTACGACTTTTAGGACTTGTTTAGCACCCTGTTATAAATTAAATCCAAATGTCTTTGACAAATTTACAGTTCTTATCCTTTAACATTGCTTGGCAAATTTTCCAGCAACGTCAAAAGAAAAGCCGAGAAAAAACCGTGTCCTTGACCGATGCTCAAATTATCAGTTACGCATTCAAGATTAACTCGATTAATGCAATTAGTGACAGCAAAAAATGGCACATATTCCAACGGCTTCATAACATGGCCAAAACGTATTCGCCTAATAGGCAGTTTGGCATAAGCAACCAGCATTTAAGAAAAGCTGTCCAGATTCAGGCTACTGAAACTAGATTAGAGATCATTACTTATTAGACATGGAGATTGGTCAGATTTACGAGCCAAAAAGTAACAAACCATGAAACCACTGGTATCTTGACAATCAGGATATCCCAACGGGTGTTGGTCAGCAGCGACAAAGCTCATGAAACAATAAAAACCAATGCTTTCAAAGTCACATCACAGACCAGTAATCCAAAAACTCATCTTACTGATGGCTGGCTGTTCATCCATATCTTAGAAGAATGTGCAAACTTGCGAAGATGTTGCGTGAGACCAAAGGGCTTGTTGCACTTTTGAATCTTGAGACCAACTAACGCTTCACACATTCTTAGCAGCTCTTTTACCCCGATCGCGTTTGGTTGCAAGAAGCCACATGGCTGCATCAGGTGTCATGCTATCCAAACAGAAGTTGTTTCTTTTATTTTTTTGCTTCTGCAAATTGCAGTCTGGACCAGGTAGCGTTTAGCCGGCCAATTTACGCAGCAAAAAAGTCCGTAACAGCACTTCGTGCCTTTTGATCAAACTCTCCGACCAACTTTCCCTCGAGAACTACATTTTGAAAAGGCTTTGCAAACACATTGCTCCCATTGTTGTTGGGCTATTCATATTCGGCTCTGTTCTCTTTCAGTCGCACAGGTTGACGACAGCCCGATGTAATTGGTACATTGTCCCACTTGTGCGGATCATGGCGGAGCCGCAAATTATGGGAGAAGCAATCAGTTGTGGAAAAAATGCTTCAGAGATTCAGCTTCTTTGGTCTGCCAGGACTAGCAAACCTAGCTGGTCATGGGCAAGACAGAACAGAAGACAAGCACTGATAATGGAAGATGAGAGATAAAGCTGGGAAAAGGAGAGCATACATGTAGGAGAGACAGGCAGTACAATTGGAATAGAACAAGTCGGAAATGGCTCAAGACGATGGACAAAATTCGGATGGGAGAAAAAATCGGGAGAAAGGAACGAGCAAAAATGGCTGGAGAGCTAAACAATTCTGCAAACATTAATCGAGTGGTTGGTATGGACCCTGATAATGAAGTAAACGCAAGGGTTGAAAGGTATAGGGATGAAGTAAGCATCAAAAGAAGAGGAAATTAGGACAGGCCACTGCGAATATATTTCCCTGATAAAGGAATGGTAAATGGATTAACAAAGTTAGGTGTAACAAAAGTGAAATGGGAAAAACAGACACAGGGTAGCAAACAAATTCCAAGCTTAATGAAATTTAGGACTTTAGATCTTTTTAGAGTAAAATGTAGAACTATTTCAGGATTTTCTGAAACGGTAGTTTTTCGAAATGCAGTATTTCATTCTTCTATCTTCTTTGTTATAATACTTGCTAGTCCATATAATGCTTGCTGGTGTCCTAGGGTTAGGGCTGGGTCAAGAAGTCAGCCAAACAGATGGGATAAGAGGAGAAGGAAGGAATGAGGAAGAATCTCAACAGGCGTACATGTAAAGGAGTTGGGAGAGGATTCTGAGGAAGAAAAAACTGACCAGGATTGGGGAGGGTTAGAGCAGTTTCCATCCAGGCAATTGATGAAATGACAGCAAAGGTGATGTCAGCTTATCCTGCTTGATGAAAACATTGGACTCAGCATTTGCTGGCTGCACATCTATTGTCGTATAGTAGAAGTGGATGACATTCGACATTTGGTACTAGAATAAGCAACTTTAGTGCAGAAATTGCTTTGAAGGGCAAGATGTCAAACACGAGTTCAGGTCTTTGGACGAGAGTACGACGGGTGACATATTAAGGAATTGTAGATTGAAGCAAACAGTGGAATAGGAGAAAGTGACCGGAATAGGGGCAATAACAAATGAGTGAGAAGCATAAGAAGTATTAATATAAATACTGTATAACACCTTGTTTAAAACGTATGTTTGGTTTTGGCAGTGACACTTTCACTAACACCACAGATAATGTTATTTCTTGAATGCATTCAGCTGATCTTTAGGTATGTAAACTCATTATGTATGGAGTATCACCATCGGAACATGGGAGACTCATTAGTACAACTACTAAGAAGGGAAGTTGGGCAAAGCAACCGAAGGGCGAATAGAAGACCGGATGTTCTGACAGTGTCATCGCCAAGTGTCGGGTGAACGTCCTCACGCCACAAACTGCCTTCAGGTCGGATGCACATTACTAAGCATTACGACAAAGCTCCAGCAGCCAAAACGAGTGCTGAAAACTAATGTTTGAATGCCAAAGGTCAACATTTTGAAGCCTTTTCAGGGCGCTCTGGTTCGCAGAAAAGTCACCAAAATGATGTTATGCACTTGCTGCAAGTTTACTAGTATGTTCCTAAACAATAATGGAATTTCACCAGACATGGCCTAACTCGAAGTTGTTTTCAGTTGGAAAAAACTGGCGATGATTTAGCAGACTGCTCCAGAGGCCGAGCCATGGCACGACGTCCATTGTGCAACTGAGTTAAACAAACCTCGTTTCGGCGCCGAGAGCCATCGAAGTCAGAAAGGGTTTCAGAAGCGAAAAAAGGGGCACAAAACCAACAACAACGGCAACAAATTGCAGAAAATTGCCAGGAGGAAATCGACATAAGAGAAAAAAAGTAGTCCGGTGCACGAAGACACGAAACCAGTTGAGATGAAGATTCGTGCCCGGGTAATTAGGTCTCGACCTAAACGAGGTAAAAACACGGTTTGGGGACACAACCCCGCAGAAACAGGGAGCAAGTCGCGTCTTTATTTTCCCAAAAAACGTCCATTATGCCTGGAGAAAATGGCTGTCAGCCAGGCACTTAAGGGGGCAGCACTTTTCACCAATGCACAGCAAATTCGCAAAAACAAACAACATTGGTATTTAACGAAAAGTAATTTTGAGTCTGGATGCTAACCTGGGCTCTCGACCATCGGGCAAGGCGCATTGCACCCCGACCTCGATCCACTGTTTATCGATAAACATGAGACAATGGCTCCATCCATTGCATTCTGCTTCAACATTCCTCGCCAAATCCTCTGGCATTACATTCTATAAAAGTGATAAAATTGCCAAGCAGGTGCAGCCAGTTGCCAAACAGTAGGCATAAGCAGCTTGGCAACTGTCTTTAGCAACGGCATTTTCTTATTGGTACAGCTTAAAAGGGCGTTCATCCAAGGATCCAGTTTTGGTCCTGGCCAAGTCAAGAAAAATCTATCGAAAATCGACTTTCTACGTGCAATGTGGTACCTCATATGGTGCACATTTGTGGTGCAATGTCAGAAATCCTGTTTTTCGTGCTAATATCAACCACAAATAGCGAGGCTTACTTGTGGCTAATATTAGTACGAATAACAGGATTTGTATTCATTTAAAAACAAAAAATAATGTCCAGGAAGATATTAGATATTCCATCCAGGAAGCGGAAAGCTAGTGCTTTAACGCAATAAATCGTGAACGTCTCTGACTGAGGATAACGAAAATATAAAAATGGTGGAAATTACATGCCTAAAAGGTATATTTATATTCACAGCTTCAAGTATGAAACGTATTATTCAGTAGACATATTACACACGTTATGCATAATGATATGTAGATGCAAAAACTGAACATTATTTCAAACTAATAAAACAATAGCTGTCTGGCAAGCTATGTAATTCATTACAAACACTGTTAAATGCAGCCATAATTTATATATCCAAACAAGTTTGTGTTATTAGCCCATTAAACTAACGAACCTTCTGAGAAAAATAATTCGCTTACAGTAGTAGAATGGCACGCAAATTACATCTTAATTTGAAGTTAGAATAACTTTGAATAGGGTAAATGCTGATTACTGTACAAGTCGTAAATACCTATCACAAATTACTCAAATACAATAAATAGTGATTAATGACATTTTATGTAAAGCAGAAAATTAGCCTTAGTATAAAGGTGTCCAGTTGTTGCATGAAGAAAAATTACGTCCAAATAGGATACAGGGCTCCCACAGCTTCAGTACCAAAAATCTCGACTTTCCCAGCTTAAGCATTTTACTTTCCCCTGATCTACAGTATAGTTGTTCCAACGACCAATATTGAATTGAAGGAATTTTAATGCATTTTCTTAATTCGTATTTTTCTTTAGGAATCCTGCGATGCTCAAAATAAAAACTCCACATAAAAACCTCGGTTCACACGAAAATCGATTTATGAAAAACCCTGACATTTTTTAAAAAGTTCAAAATTCCACTGACTTTTCCAGGTTCTGAGGTTACCCTGGAGATACGTAGAACCCAGGTTGGAAATGAAAACTTTCAAAAACTGATTGGTGTTCCAATGGAAACACTTCACTGTATACACACGAGGCATCGGTGTCGTGACCGACTTGGGGAGCTTTGCGAACGGGTTCTCCCATTCACAAAGTCGGCGAAAAATTTACGTTTTCGGGTTTCGCACTAGGCCGTGCCCCGATTTCTATTATTAATTCTGGAGCCTCGTTTCGCTGGCAGCTCATCAAAATTCTGGTCACGAATAGAGCGCCACCGACGCATTTACATGTACTCCTAAAATGTGGGAAAGTGATTTTTTTCCTCGCAACTTTCCCCTTAGCAAAACAATAAAGGTTAAGCATGTTTTTGAACCCATAACTCCTCAAATGTGCGCCAAAACGAATTAGCTGGTGGGAGGAAATCCATGCGTTGCATTGGCACCGTCAGCCACCATCAGGGCCTAGGTGCCATGGAGGAAGCCCACAAAACGAGCCATGGGGTATTTCATGGCTTCCTCTTCGCCCTACATGTACTCGTACATGCAAAGCTCGACAGAAACAAGGTAGAACGTGGTCATAACGCCAGAAAAGTGCAGAATTAATTCAAGGGTTCCAATGCAGGGTTAATACCATAATTTGCAACTCAATTGCCCTGATTTTCCCTGACCAAATCGGATTAATTTCCCTGACTTATCAAATCAAAAATGTCACATGCAAGTAAAACTAACTTTATATGCAACACTACAATTAACTATATTTTTACATTTTTCTGAGCAGCTGCAACACTTCTTGGTCAATTGCCTCTGCATACAGTACAAGTTAGCAGCTTTTCGAATCCTCTATTTTGATTCAATAGTCAACAAATTAAAATTCAAAATTTGTTGAATGTTTTTCCTGACTTTCACCTGAGTTTCCCTGACGTAATGGACAAAATGGCAACATTTCTCTGACTTTCCCTAACCACATTTCATTTCCCTGACTTTCCCTCCCTGACGTTATGAACCCTGCAATGAAAGATGGAAGCCATGATTGGTTGCCAACCACTGTAGGCTTACAATGTATGAAAAAATTATCTCAGAAGCCAATTTGGGCCAATTGGCAAAACAGCAATTAAGTTTAATTTGCATAAAAGCAGATAGCCAGATAGGGGTCTTGCTGAAGAGTAATCGACCTGCTAGAACATGATTCAAAATGCAGGTTTTCCACGCACGTTGCGTGGGAAAGTGGGCGCCAACAGCTGGAATCGAGATCCGTGGAATGACCCACTTTTCCCAGACTACCTTCGACGTTTTCCAAACAACAAACCGCAAAACCGGAAATAGACGCTAGGAAGCAACCCGAAAATCGCGCAAGGCGCCATCTAGCCCTCTGGATAACAAGGCCGTGAAGACAGTTGTAAGAAACATTAGTATAATAGCATTGAACTACGATAATTCCAGAAACGAACAAAAAATAGGAAGTTTTCAGTGCATTGCACAGGATTCCTCCTCAGATGAAATTTTCAACTTCCCTGACTTTTCCAGGTTTTCCAGGTCTGGGGAAACCCTGTTGCATGGTACTGGTAGAAATTCATGCGTCTTTTCTCGATTTCTTCTACCGTACGTATCAGGTTCTCAATTTCATTCTACCCTCTATCGACAGTATAGAGCCGATTTATTTGCCTACTGCTACATAAGAATATAGTTCCCCTAAAAACTGTAAATCCGTGGTTTTCATCAAAGATTATAGTAGGCGTAAAATACATTCATATATCAAACAAGTGATGAGGATACGTACTATAGAAAGTTTTTTCTGCATGTTGTTGATAGAAATTCACGCGTATTTTCGCGATTTTTATACAATCTAGCGGGACATCGTTAAATTGTACAGTATTTGAAAAAACCCCAAAAATAAAATTTAAACTCCTCGTATTTTGAACTGTCAAAATAAAAATCACCTGTTAATAATGGTCGCCTTACTTGAGATACAACTGTAAAGTTGACGAGGGATTCACATTTAGGCCATCTTGAAAAAACGCAATATGGAATCTCATGGAGTTTCTATATGGAATCTCACGCATCAGCACGTGGATCTCTTCAACCAATCAACGCTAGTATGAATAGCGGCAAATTCAAATACGATATTTGTTTTTACAATTATTGCGAATTCCAAGAGTTGGGTCCTGCATGCAGGTTTTGACTTTCGCGAATAACCCACTTTGATAATTAACGAAACCTATAGCTTTAGAAAGATTGAATGCCTTGTTTTTGAAATGTAAGTTTTTTGCATGAATGGATTAAATCAAATAGGCTCATAAACGACCCGCTTATCAAAACCTAAATTACATTAACTACGTGTTTAGGATACCTTTTTAATGAGCTTATAAATCCTATTCGATTTTATGTTCTCGGGGGGAAAAGGAGAAAAAAATGCAATAACGGCAAATTGAAAACAGGCCCTGAAATGATACCGCATGCTGAATCATTTCACCAGTTATTAATATAACGACTCAAACCAAAATTGGGCCAAATCAAAATTATAACAGCAGTTTCATTTCCGGTCGGAGCTTGCATAATAAACAAAAAAATGAATTCTAATAAAAACCGTGGCATATGAAAACTTCTTTGTTTCTTCGTCATGTTTTGGTCGATCGTTTGTTATGATTGGCAAAAAGTGTTCCAGCATGTGTGTCTATCAGGAAGACTGAAAACCACGCATGAATAAAACAACCGTTAAACTTGAACACGTTTGCCTCATAATAAACCATATGGGAATTGGCACACTTTCAAAGCAAACTGCTGGATACATGTGTCTGTATCACAAAGCTGTGAAACTGCAAAAACAACTAAACCACCTTTCGGAAGATATTTACATAATACGAGGGTGGAAAAAACTAAAAAAGGAAGCCAGGACTATTTATTTTTTCAGAAACGACATCCATTTAGGGTATACAGGCTTGTCTAAATTGGCAAGTGTCTTATATAAAAAATAGCTTGCAACCACCTGCTCCATCAATTACAATACGTAAAATTAAATTTCCCCAAGTGTTGGAAAGAATAAATCGTTTTTCAATGCCAAATTCCTATTATCTTCGGTTATCCAAAGAAATCCACCATAATATGCTTCACAACAAGCGTAAAATGAAGTTTTCGAAAGTTTTCAAAGATGTATTCTGATGAGAATAAGGCGTCAAGGTAAACTTACGTTTTCGGCGTACAACCTTTCATAATGTTTATTTGAACAGTTGTTTAAACGAAATGCATTCCGGTAAATCACGGTTTCGAACGCAACTCTTCACGTAATGCATTGTGGGCCACCATGCACGATTTCGAATGTGTTTTTTAAAAGTTTAAAGTTATTAATTTCTTGGGAAAAAGGGCGACTTTACTCCATAAACATTATGACATGAAATGTCAGGTGAATGCAAGATTTCTACGAAATTTCAGTCTTTTAGAACGCTGGTAAGTCGGTTAAAAATGATTTCGTAAAAGTCGAAAAAACAGAGAGATGAAACACGTTAAGTTAATATAAAGGCTGTCAAAATAACTCGCAACCACCTGCTTCTTCCATGAGAATATGTTAAATTAGATTCACCCAAGGGCAGGAGGGAACACTTCGTTTCTCAAAGACAAATTCATATTCCTCTTCGGTTATCCAAAGAAATCCACCATTTTACGCTTCACAACGAACGAAAAATGCTGCTTTCGAAAGTATTCTGATGGGGAAATTTAAAATACTGAAAATACACGCTTATCAATCTATCAAAACTTGCATCTGCCTAATGTTTCTGATGGGCGAGCAATTGAATTACGAACGGCCCCTTTCCAAATTTCATCATTTCATTCATCCCAATGCCAGCATGCAGTTTCCATGCGAATTACGTCACCCACGCAGCCTAATTAAAGCTGCTTTCCCAGCTTGAAGGGTGCTGTCAGCACAGCTTAAATCGCACGGTAATGCAAGGACAATGCAGGCAGCGAGGTGGCGGCGCTGGCATCGTGCCCAAAATGACTTTTTCGGAAGAAAAAAACAACAATACTACAAAAATAAAAAAGCAGCCAGAATGGCCTCCAACATGGTTGCGATCGACGGCAACCTCAGGTGAGCTCCTGCCCCATTGGCTTACATAATTGACGGCTTCCCCGGATATTGACTCGCTGGAAACAAGCGCCGGCGGCCATCTTGAGTGTCTACAGTAGTTGTGTTTCCGCAAGCTGCATTGACTCACTATCTTTTGTGAATTACTTCATGTTTAGATGATTCTTAGGCCTGGATCCACACCTAGTTTCTGAAAACAGATTTTCTAAAAATGTTTCCACATTTCCAGCAGGGAAACATGTTTGCGGAAACAAACTTGAAAAAAAATTAAGGCTTCAAACGTTTCCATGCTAGAAATGTGGAAACTTTTTGAAGGAATGCGCCTGTTTTCAAATTTCGGCTCTTGGTGAGTCCCAAGATGGCGACCCAAGCACATACAAGTTTTATGTTCAGCCAATGCTTCGTGCAATAAACACAACTGAGTGGAGGGGGGTTGTCATCACTGCTGTTTTATACAACACTGGGTTCAAATCCATCATTTTTGATACAGCTCTGCACAAAGTCTTCATATTACACGTCAATGCACATGTACAGTGAATTACTTTTATGGGCTACAATTCATCATTTCCATTTCCATGACTCTCAACAACATTCTCAACTCGACTTCCCTAGCTGGCATACATGTAGCCCATTGTGAAATTCCCTGACTGTTCAATAATTTCCCTGCCATTTTACCTGAAATTTAACACATGGTAATGGCCATGGCCAGGTCATGGTAATGGTACTTATTTTCAAGCACCAGGCAATAGCTAAATCGCATGGTAATGAATCGCTGTAATGCGGTTTTGTACAGAATGATTAGATAGTTTAAAAAAATTGTTTTCAAAACAATAATAAACTTTTCCAATTCACCTGACATTGGTCAATGATTGTGTCATTTATGGAGAAGGGAGTCTAATGCAGCTAGCTCTGTACAGAACGATTAAACCCAGTTATTTAAAAAAAATTATCTTCAAAATTTTTCTACATGTACGGTCATGATCATTATGGAGGGCAAGTCTCACTGTTTCAGTCTAATACTGAAAAGCGCAATATAATATAAAATATCGCCGCATACTTTTTATTATTAGTGGCTTAATTTTACTGATCGTATTAGGCCCGCATTTCGCTATTCCTGGTTGAGAAATTGTGCAGCCTCGTTCTGCAGGCCCGTATGGCAGGTTGGCATCACTTAACGCTTCAAGACTGCATTCGCCCGCATTGCGCATTCATGGTGAGAACGTGAAGCCTACGTCGTGCATGGGAAATTCGTGCACTAAACTCGATTCAGTTGATCGTCCAGCAATCGCAGGTTAGACAGGACTCATTGCGACTTCACGGTTTGTAAAAACGCCAAGCAACGCCAACAGTGAGAAGCCCCACGCCCTGGCAACCGCATATTTGCATAAATTCGATCGCGTAATAAACCTGTCTCGCTCCTCCGTGGTGTGGGAATTTTCGGAAGTGACGTCACAACAATTTGCATGGCCACCAGGATTTATTCCACTGCACGGCGGGGCATTTCCTGGGTTAGCAACCATAGGGGGTGGGGTCGAGTGGGGGTTGGGGTAGCGCCTTCTCTGACGCTTCCGAAAATTTGGCAAGGTTGAGGAAGACCTCCTCGAATCGAAACGAGATTACCAAAATAAAAAATCAATATTTAATCGCCCATGCAGGGCCTACTCGAAGTCGTTATCGAAAACTTGATAAGCAGCCAAGTTTCGATACCGATGCAGGTTGTTCCCCAACCGTGAATCCAAAGAGTTGCCCATGCAGGGTTCAGGTTCCAACTTTGATTTCAAGCTGGCTTCACCCTTTTGGCACGGATGCGCAATGCCAGCTCAGAAACGCGATGTGAAGGGCTTTGTACCCATTTCATTTTTCTCGTGATTCAGGTAAACGAGTTATGAAATGATTTCCAGGGTGCTGGGCAAGGTCACG
>JAQGAF010002211.1:0-24110 GCA_034687865.1 Kryphioiulus occultus | reverse complement strand
CTGCATGTACTTATATTTTACAGTAATCATTCATCATTCATGAATAATCTTATTAAAATGTTCATAATACAGTACCACAGTATTGCTAATGTGCTGCAAATTTATCCAGTAGTAATATATTTTTAATACATTTGAATTTTAAAAAAATGTATCCCTAAATGCATCTCTACATAAAAATGAATTTTTAAATATACTAGTATTTCAAATATATGTAAATAAGTTCATCTAACGCATTTATAAATACCAAAAAATAATAAGTAAAATCAGGTTGTCTAGTAATTTCTGAGAACGTATTTCCCTGAGTTATTCAAGGTAAGTAGACACTGTAAGTATTTTTTAGTAATTTTGTAATTTAAAACAAACCTTGGTACATTTTCAAATGTTTTGTTTATTGTAATATTTACCTAAACATTTCCAAGCTGCCAATGTATTTTAAAATACGTGAATTCATATATAATGAAATATATTTGTGAATGCATTTACAAATACATTTGGCCGAATAATACAAATACATTTGGCAGTATAATACAAATAGATTTTTGTATATAATTTGAAATGAACAGTGTACAGTATAAGTTTTGCCAGCAAATAATGAATTTAATCATCCATGACTACACGTTGAGACCATGCTGGTCAACATACAGAGAGTAAATTACCATTGTATCTCATAACCCCAGTGGTCAACCTGCAACATAGAGAGGTGCAGGTGGTCAACATGTAGAGGTCACCTTCCCTTGAGTTAGTGTGGTGACCGTCAGACCAGTCAAAATGTGGTCAAGATAGAGAGGTGGTCAACGTTAGAGGTTCTACTGTAAATTTTAAACTTGAAGATATTTCACAATCACAACATCGACTTAGCAGCAATCATGTCTCAATTAAAACATACACCTTCTGTCCTTTTTTCACAACAATGTAATGCACATTTGATAAACTGAGGATTGTTATCATGATATATTGCTAGGTAATTTCACCAGTGTATCCTAAACGGAAGAATATAGCAACAAAACATGCACTGTTGAAATTGACTACACCATTGGATGCACCCGAGTGCAAAACGAACGATCTCTGAACTGAGAGCATGCAATCTCTCACGCAAAACATTACTGTAAAACATCCCTTTTGCCTCAATCTGGTCCTCTTTGCTCACAGAAGCATGTAACGATCAATTTATATGCGTCAAAGGCCACGATTTTACATATGATAAGCAAGCAAGGTTCAAAATGAACCATCCGAAACCACAAAGCAGTTAAAAACCCACAAACTAAGGGAAGCAACCACCATGGCTTTGAAATATTGGCAAAAACTGAAAAAAAGTAAGGTTGTTTGATGTCCTTATCAGTGAAATTCGAATAATTATCATTGCAAACTTCAAATAATTCCTATGTTCATATATAATAAAACTTTCGTAAAAAATTACTTAATAACCTCTTAGGATAAGATTGCATCTCAGGTGGATAGCCATGTTAATACATGATCCATACCTAAATTTGCAACTTAATTTCCCTGACTTATCAAATAAAAAATGTCACGTGTAATTAAAATTAACTAACAACAACACTACCATTAACTATATTTTTGCATTTTTCTGTCAGGATGAATATAGCCACATCTTATATTGAATTTACCGGGCATTTCCAGGTTTTCCACACACTTCTTGGAAAATTTCCAGTCAATTTCAAGAAGCAATTTTTACTGATTTGATCCGAGCAAATATACCATATGACGAAACGTTTACAAATTACAGATCTTATCAGGAAATGATGGAATTAGCTCACAATTTTGTAAGAAGAAATTATAATATTAATAATTATGAGACTGCCGCAGGCGAAATTTTTGAAAAATTACAAGAAATGGTGGATTTTTAGTGTAGAAATATTAATAATGATGCGGGAACCTAATGGCTGAAACCACTAGATCTCAAACACTGCATTTTTGAGGACTTCTTTGAAATATTAAAAAATTCTTCATAATGACAGAAACGCCATACGCGAAATTTTGTTAACCAAAAATAATGCATTTTAAGTGAAAACGCCGTAGGCGAAAATTTTAGAAAAAGTAGATCACAAATACAGCTTTTCTATTGCTTTTTATGAGATACCTATACCAATCAAACTAGTTGTTCCACGACAAATTTCAAAATATTAAGATTTCCCTGACTTTCCCTGACCACATTTCATTTCACTGATTTTCCCTGACGGCATGAACTATGTAATATCTGAACATGGATAGCAAAAATACCTGTAAGAGGCAAAGTGCTGTGTTACAATTATAACATCTTGAATATTTCCTTCGATTCATGATGATTTAAAATTTATTCATTATTCCAAATCAAACTCAAATTTCGTTAACTTGTTTAAATATTGTCAATCAGAGTGAGTGTTGTCATGTCAATGTACATTATGTTTGTTCTAAAAGTCAGCAGTAGTCAACCACTTTGTTAAGCGTTATCTTAATTATTTCTTATCCTTCCTAACCATTATCTTAACAATTAGCGCCAATGACAAGCTTCAGGGATTTTTCCCTAAAAAAGGTAACGGGAAGATCATTATTTTAGCCAATAATGCGAAATTTTTTTGGTACTAAGAAAAATGGCGGTCAAAATACACGCACTAGTGATTTTTCAGCAACAAATCGACGTTTATATTGCCCAAGCATACCTTGACCTTATGGCTTTGTTTAAATTTCGAAAACAAATAACGCTGGGTAAATGAAATGTGAATGAAAATGGCGTGTGAATAGACAGATACACCTGTTGAATTGCAAATTCACAGAGACTCGAGATGACGAGTATCTCAGAAAACTATTAGTACACAAATGATACACATTGCAGCAAATTGTTAACATAACCTCACACTTCAGCTATATTTCAATCGTGCTAAAATTTTGAAAATAATTTTCCCATTTATTGATCAAACAAGGCAAATCCCTCATTGCAAGGAAATGTATTGTGAAACGCATTACGAATTACAAAATATTGCAAATGCATTGGCCGTTTTTATCGCAACACAAAATACATTCGGTAATGTAAACAAAAATGCATTTCACTAATGCATTATAAAATATACTGATTCGTGTATTTCACAATGTATTTGAAACTACATACTTGCAAAATATATGTGTGCTGCATTAAATTGAATAAAACTGATATATTCTTGAATTTTAAGTTTTATTTCATTGTCAGTTCTAATTTATTTATTGAATATTTTAGATGTTTTTATAAATTCAGAATTAGGATTTTTTAAACCTTGAAATTATTAAATATAGCGAGGGTTTTGACATTTTACAAAGCATGGAAAATAAATTGTAAAATGCATTCTTCAATGCAAACAGAATACAATACACTATGCATTACACAACACATTCTCCCAACACACATAATTAATTGCAATATGCATTCCATAATGTACTACAAAAGCATTTTCAAATACGTTTGTCAACAGAGTTTGAAACTAAATTTGTCTCAATCTACAGACATTTTAAAATGTATTTTCCAATGCATTTCTAAATGCATTACCATTACATGTGGGTTTTTGTATAAAATGTGTGGATCACCATGTCAACAAAATACCGCATAATTTTGTAATTTAAGGTTATCTCAGAACAATCATTTTAACATTAATTGTAAAACGAAGTTACTGAATGTTAACTTTAATAAGTAATGTCCTGTCCACTTTCAGCAGTAGTTTTTCTTTCACCCAACCCTATTTTAATAACGTTCATTGTCATTACAGTGAAAAGGGCCAAACATTTCAGCTCTGTTCCAGGAATTCCTGCAAAGGTTCAATCTTGGATTGAGTATAATAAGTTAGCATTAAGTTTAACGCGAACCATTATAATCCGTAAGTCTTGAATTTGCTTACCCCTCATCCAACAATAAAAGGCTAAAGCATTTAGAGCACAAAGGCAGATGTACGATTTTAAGTTTTCAAATGCCAATGATAATAATGAAAAGTGGTTATGAAAGTTGTGACATTTCACCTTTGTCGATAATCGAGGGCCCGTTCAACGCCCTCGCTTGAACAACTGATTTTGTCCATTGGAGATATACAGTGTAAAAAAGGTCGATAAATCAATCTTACAAAACCAGTACAGTTTATTTGAAGTCAGCATACAGTATTTCTTGTATTCAGTGTATTTTAAGTTCAACCCCAAAATAACACAAAAGGTAACATTTCCCCTTTTACGAATGACCTTGATAGAATACAGGGTGGTGTAAAAGTATTTAATGTTATTTTCAACTGCAATAAGGGCTTAAAATTAAACAATTTCTGCAAAAAAACACTGAAGTGCATCACCATGCCATTTAATTGTATTTTAGATTCCAAAAATTAATTTATCGCCTAACGTCCATAAGGTACACAAAAGCAATTTCTTAAATAATCAAAAAATATTAACTTATGCAGTTAATTGAAGTTTTAATGACAAATGTACTGTATCATATGTCAAATGATCAATGGTGAAATTTTATACATGCATCATTTTTTTATAAACAGCTTATTGTTTACCAATTATTCAGAAATTATGCAAACATGATGAGAGCTTTTTAGCGTTTGCTATTTCATAATATTATTGAGATTACAGGGTGACCACATTTTATCAATTTTTAACTGTGCTGATTGCCATGTGATGTTAACTTAAATTTCCCTCATCTTCTTTAATGATAATGAAGGACAGATGATACATGTATACTATACATTTAACAAGTTTATTATTTGTTGCTATTTTATTTCCAAATACAAAAATGCATTTCCAGGTAGTGTGTCATTCTGGCTGATATTACTGAAATTAAGCCAGGATTAAGTAGACTAGTTTTATACCAATTTCATTAAACGTCCCATATTGAAAACAAATGAATTATAAATATATTATTAAATACGTTTGAATTTACAAATGTATTATTAAATGCATCTCAACATAAAAATATTATTTTTTTTAAATATATTTCAAATATATTTAAATAAGATCATGTAATGATCTACATTCAAACTTCCAATTAACCCATATGGACAAAATGCATTTTAAATGCATTATTTAAAGTACATTTACTTATTATTTCTTGGTATTTATAAATGCCAAAAAATAATAAGTAAATCATTGTGCCTACTAAATTCTGAGTTTTCCAAGTTTAAAATGAGATTCCCTGAGTTTTCCAGGTAAGTAGACACCCTGTAAGTATTTTTTTAGTAATTTTGTAATATATGCATTACTTTAAAATAAACGTGGTACATTTTCAAGGGTTTTGTTTTTTGTATTATTTACATAAAGATTTACAGGTTGCCAATGCATTTTCAAACACATTAATTCATGTACAATGAAATATATTTGTGAATGCATTTAAAAATACATTTGGAAATATAATGCAAATATATTTCGGTATGCATTTTTAAATGCATTCCCAGGTTGTTCTAGAGCTCAATCTACATATATTCTAAAATGCATTTGTAAATGTATTTTAAATAATGCATTTGTAAACGTATTTTAAATAATGCATTTAAAATGCATTTTTTCCATATGGGTTGCCAGTGCAATTTTAAGACCATATTTCAGTAAGGGCTTAAAATTAAACAATTTCTGCAAAAAGCACTGAAGTGCACGATCATTCCATTTGCATACTTTCAGTAATGATGGCAATTCAACCGTTACTGTACCGCATAAGGAAGAAATCATTGACGCCCTCAAACTGCAGTCTTTTCAACTAGCAAGTTTTGCAAAATGCCACAATTCCCATTATGTCCACTATTCTCCAGAGTTGGCATTCAACTGAGAATACAATTCCACTTTTACATAACGAATGCAATTGCGGAATTGCATAATCGCAGTCTTGACTTCCTAGAAGTAAATACCTCCAACTCCATGAACCAGATGAAAATTGCGGAAGACAAAAGACGAAATGTGCCATGCCTCGTTAAGTTTAATCACCGATTAAGAGACGCTGAACCTGGATTAAGTTTGTCGAAGCATGGTGTATTAGGTCATGTATGGAGGATCTAAGACCTTGATCTTGAAGACGATTATTCAATTTTATCTATTTAAAAAAAACAAGACTCCTGATCCAGCTTTGATAGTTTTGAGATAAGTTTTTCGTCTTTTTAAATCTCCCCTGACGGATGAAGTCACATGCATTTTATAAAAATGGCTAACACAAGGGCGCACGTTTGTTATTTATACCTGTCAGATTCTTTGAATAGATCATCTTTCCTTTTTAATAAGATGCGTGGCATGCATCGTGCCAATGAAATTTATTACAATTATTTGATTGACCAACAATACAATTTCTAGGAATGAGATCAAAACAGGATAGGCGAGCAGATGTCTATAGTATTATTCTATGCTCAGGAGGAACTTGGCACATAATACAGGGTGAAAAGTTAACGAATCAGATCAGTCATGTCTGAAAAGTACAGTATCGTGTCAACTCAAACGATATAAGCACAGTTAGGAATTTACTTGATTTTTCCATTATGCTCCATCGATTGGAATTTGTAACCTCAGAAATCCAAAAGCCACAAAAAATCCTCAAATATTCGAACTTTTTTGTGATAAATTGAGCAGCCGTTTGCTAGCTTAAATATTTGCAAGAAGTTAAGAGAAATCTTCTATGAGATATAACAACCTGTTAAGTAACGCAAGGAAGGTTTTGACATCATAGCATAATGATTTTCAGCGACAAGTCTAACGGTGCTATGATCCCATATTGAAAACAAATACATTATAAAAATATTTTTAAATACATTTGAATTAAAAATGCATCTCTTCATGAACATGTATTTTTGAATATGTTTCATATATATATTTAAATAAGATCATGCAATGCATTTATAAATACCAAAAAATAATAAGTAAATCAGGGTATCTACTAATTTCTGAGAATGTAATTTCCTGAGCTTGCCAAGTTTAAATAAGATTCCCTGAGTATTCCAGGTAAGTAGACGCCTTGTAAGCATTTTTTGGTAATTATGTAATGTATGCATTAGTTTAAAATAAACGTGGTACATTTTCAAGTATTATGTTTTTTGTACCATTTACATAAAGATTTCCAGGTTGCCCATGTATTTTCAAATACATTAATTCATGTATAATGAAATATATTTGTGAAAGCACTTCCAAATACATTTGGCAATATAATACAAACATATTTCGGTTTACATTTTGAAAGGCATTCCCAGGTTGTTCTAGGGCTCAATCTACATACATGTATATTCTAAAATGCATTTCTAAATGTATTTTAAATTATGAATTTAAAATGCATTTTTTTCCATATGGGATAACTTCAAACAAAAGTGCTTATCGCATCTTCAATGCAACGTACATTTGCTAACTTATAATTAACAAGTAACCGAAATACAACTAAATTTGCAAATACGAATTCGCAATTGTGTTGATGCCCAACACGACGCCCACTGGCCAAACACAACTGACCCTTGGCGAGTTCCTATCTGCAAGTTTAATGACGTCATGAAGCAGTTCAGGTCAAACGTTAATCGGATGACCTTATGAATTCCTCAATTTACTTTAATTTAAACTGTTTTTATTTTAATTAAAATCGACTTCCCCAGAAGAAGTTTAGCAAAAACACAATCTTGATAAAAAAACGTACGAGATTAAATTTCGTTGGGTTAAATTTGGGAAAGTTTCTTGCACATGAAAATTCCTGACCTGATGAAATTAATTTGAACTACAGAGTATCTCAAAAACACCTTCAGCATGAAAAGTTACAAAAGGTCACATCTTGGGAATTTATTAAGTGCTGTCATGAGTTTCCTAAAATGCAATTAGATCAGCGATATTCATTTTTTTAATGTGTGCTTGGCGAGCCCAATTTCATAATGGATAATTTCAATTTCAATTACAGCACTGAATTAGCTAACATTTACTCCCATTTGTAACATTTCAGAAATAGTTAAACTACTTGGGACTAGTGGATCAAGTAAGCAAGGATTTCCTCGGATTTACTCCATCCAGAAACAAAATACACGTATTTAGCTACCCAGATAACCCCAGTCAAAGTAAGTGGATAAGCGTAAAAATCAATCAGTTGTAGATTTTAGTAAGATATAAGCATACAGAATAGGTCATATCTGTAATGGTTAAGGTGAGCTTAACTGAAGGTTAGGTCCTCAGCAAAGCGAATTGGCTTGAAATCGCAAGTTTACCCAGAATAAGAGATTATAAGGCCAAGTTATGGGAGTTAAAACGCACTTCAGATTCTTAAGATAATGCTAATGCAAATGCAAAATCATTCTCCTAAATGTTGGTCGACAGGTCACACCCATGGGACACCCAACGTATGAGAAATAGCTACACGTTTTTGCGAAAAAATTCACATAAGCATCAAATTAGATACAGCACAAAGTGAAATAAAAATGAAAACAACAAACTGTGTTAGCAAGGGATTCGATCATCATCGTATGGTCCACTTCAATTTCGAAAAAATTACCAAGAAACCGAAATATTCAGTGAAAAAATAGATGGTTCATACGAAATATTTGCAACTCAATTTCCCTGATTTTCCCTGAGCAAATCTGATTAATTTCCCTCACTTAGCAAATAAAAATGTCAATTGTAATTAAAATTAACTTTATCTGCAACGTTACAATTAACTATATTTTTTGTATTTTTCTGTCAGGATACCTAGCCAAAGCTTCAATTGAATTTCCCTGACTTTTCCAGGCTTTCCAGACACTTTTTGGAAAATTTCCAGACAATTTCAAGAAACAATTTTTACAGATTTGATACGAGCAAATAAACCATATGGCGGAAAATTTAGAAATTATGGATCTGAACACGAAATGATGGAATTAATCCACAGTTTTACAAGAAGAAACTAATAATATTAATAGTTAAGAGACTGCCATAGGCGAAATTTTTGAAAAAAAATTTTTCATAATCTAAATTAATGAGAATAAAAACGCCGTAGGCGAAATTTTTAGAAGAAGTAGATCACAAATACAGCTTTTCTAATGCTTTTCATGAGATACAGTGTACTTAATTATACTGCTCAAAATAGTTGTGTCACAACAAATTTCCAGACATTATGGATTTCCCTGACTTAACGGTCAAAATGTCAAGATTTCCATGACCACATTTCATTTCCCTGACTTTCCCTGACGGTATAAGTGCTAAATGAAAAATTCACAACACTGCCAATTTTATTATCTGACATCTTTAAATTATAAAAAATTCATACCAGGAACTGGAACTATTTTCCATGAAAAGCATTTTATTAAGCTTTTCAAGCGTTTTGGATTGCAATTATTTCCGTGTTTAGCAAGGTCTACACAGAACAATTTACATCATAATTTCACACTTGTTAAAATGCTCTCTTGTTGTCATCGTTTTTTACCACGCCTACCATCCTGAAAAATGTCAGCATAAGGGGGAAATGAATGCATTTGAACACTTTAGAAAAAATTAAGCATGAAACCTTACTAAATAAGGCGACAAAAAACCGAAAAATGTTGACAAATACGCATTTGAAAAAACGCAACAAAGTTCAGTTAATTTCAGAGGCTGCGTACAATTTTTGTTTATGCCCCCTTATAAAATTCCAGCTCGTTTAATGATCAAAATTCCAGGTCTTTTATAAATGCAATGCAATTGGTCTTTTTTTCCAAATGCTGAATTTAAGCACTTTCCTTTTTACACCCTTCTATACCACTTTCGAGGGTGGGTTTTTTAATTTGAGGCTATAGGAAGTGATGATATTCGCAATCATTAAAGCATGACAAGGGTTATAAGAAAATCCATCAAATAAAATGGTCTCGTTGCAGCGCCCCCTTTGCACCCTCCCTAAACGATGACGACCAAATGGAGGATAAAAGTACTTGAAAGAATTTTCTATAGTTTCAAATAAAAAAAACCTTACGTTGAATACTGCGAAGAAAGGCCATTCACTCTGTACCACACTTCAGTGCTTCAAACTTTTTCAAATTAACCAGGAAGAAAAACCCCATTCAAATTAACATACCTAAGATTGATTCCACAATGTAGCACCACTACCAACATTATACTATTTTTGCACGACGAAAAATCTTTCAAAAAATTATCTTAGCAGAACGGAAGCATTGCAGCGCCAGTTATTTCAAACGGTCTTTTTTCAAGATTAGCTAACGTCTTCAAACAAAAAAAGCTACGTTTAATTCTGTCCCTGGTAGATTACCCAGAATACACGAGCATGTATATTGTATGAAGATATAAATGCAGTTAGATATCATTCGCAATTTACCAGTGCGAATTTCTGAAACCAAATACACTTTTACAATTATTTATTCTCCTGCCATTTACAGCTCAAGTTACCTTAAATTTCAAAGATTTTTTCCATGAATACATCTGTTGCTGAATTAAAGATAATATTCTATATTTTCAACAAGTTTATTACATTATCATAAAAGCAATCAATGATTTTTAGTGCAATTTTTTTGAAATATTTTTCACTCTCTTTACCATGCTTAGATAATGCAGGTTTTTTTCATACTCTTTTTAATTTAAAATTCTCGTTTTATTTCAAATTATCTGATTTTATGTGTCTGATATAGTTCTCTGATTTGCAAGTAGTGTGGTCACCCTTAAAATACCTTAAAATGAACACAAGAAGTTTCCCATCGTAAGATTATTTTTTTTTCAAAAATACCAAAAGCTATAATATTGGAATGTCATGCTCACTGACGAATTAACTTAAGTACTTAAGAGTCATACTTACATCATCTAAATATAATATTGCAAAAACTGCAAATATATTTACTAGTAATTAATTTTAAATGTATGTAAAACCAGCTCTCGCATTTTTAGTCCCCATCTATTATTATAGCATGAATGCTTAATTAATGTAAATACATTTTTAAGTTATCCATTAAGTCCACACATGCAATAGCACAATTAAAGAAACAACTTCAACTTATTAGTTAACCCTCAATGCCTAATGCAATTATCATCTATGAACTGTTACATATACAAACTCGAGCATTTGTACGCTGTATTTTACCATTCAGAAGTGTTGGGTTACATACAATTTTTAATGGTCTAAACACGAATGTCCTATTTCTCACAGTAGGCTATAATGTTCAAAGGCAAAACAAAGCATCTTCACGCTAAACTGAAATTATTTTAATTTTTAATTCGTGAATTACATTATAAACTTAGCCCCTTTTTTCTTATGACTCATCACCTTTACCTGATGAACTTTGAATCTTCAAAAATAGCGCGACATGAACTATTTTTCCCATATTTACACATTTAATATAACCTTTAGAAGGCTAAGCCGAAAAGTATGGGTTTGCAATAATAAATATTGAGAAAAGGGAAAGAGGGTTGGCAAGAGGTATGTTCAAGAACCATTAAAGGACCGTAATTTGATGTATGGCTCAACTAAAAATTTACGTTATCTCGTTGTATATGCGGGTAAAATAATGACTGGTGAAGTAGAATATTGAAACGGCCATAAAAAAATAATTGTTACAGCTCAATTTACAAAGTTCACATTGAGGAAAATTTATATTATAGCCAAACACATACATGTATGCCAAAAAAGCTGGTAGATAGCATTATGAAAAGAAATGTCAGGAACTCTTTCAAACCCCCTAAACATTTTCACGATTTTCATTAAAAATCGCTAATTTTGCAATTTTGTTATATGCATCTGGAATAAACCTGTCCAAACGAATGAGATTATTAGGAAAACCACAAACCAAAAAACGAGAACAAGCATGAAAAATTTGCTGAGGTAAAATTTCACGTAATCGCTATTTTTTTTTTGAAAAAAAAGCGTGACTGCTAGGTTTATACGTGTATAATAGCAATTTGCTTATCTGACATGTGTCATAAACCATTACCAACAAATTATTTTGCAATTTCAGTAAATATTTTCTCGCAAACGTACATGTAGGCAGCAAAATGCTCGTTTTATTCTAATAGATTGGCTGAACTGTATTTACAGAATATCTGAGAAAGTCGTGCAGGGCCTTTACGAGCCTTGAAATTGAATAGTTTCTGACATTTTCCAAGAAAATCAACAAAAAGAAATAATTTTTCATGGCCTTCAAAATTTTTCACGCCAGGGATCATTGTAAAAAAGATTAAACACCCTTCGGTTCCTCAACAGAGACATTATTTCATTTGTTTAAAACTAATAAAAAGCCTTAATGCTTTAATAAAAACAATTTTGAAATTTTATGCTAACTGAGATCTATACATGATCAGCTTACCAGAAGATCAAATCTACGTATCTTTTGATCATTTACTATATCTCGACAAATCTACTAGAAATATAAACTTTTGAATAAGAAAATGCAATAACATTATTCTCACCGTCTTATTTTTTCAATATTTAACTGATAAAAGGTATGAATTAGCTCAATTTTTTTTCCGACATTTTTTTTCCAAAAAATATGCAAAGCAAGACATCAATCATGGAATATATTTAAGAAAAAAGTATTTTATCTGATTGTATTTGGATATAACCAACTCAAAAAATTGTTTTCCAAGCTTTTCGTGAGCAAAACAGTGCATACCAGAGCGTGATTTGAAATTATATGCCATTGGAACCGTGTTAAAACTCCGAAAACAATGCCTGATCACCTCTTTCACTTCAGATTCAAGTTTAGGCATGTAAAGCTAATCGATTTCATGCATATACTAAATAATGGTAACAGATAGGTATCATTTTTGAACTCTTTTGTACCTGGCTAGGTCTATCCCATGATAAGACAACAAAAATTACCCGTTTTTGTTAACCACAAAAAGAAAAAAATATTTAGGCAACAATGGCAGGAATTTTTATTTTTTAGATGAACCTCATGAGGTCCATGCACGTATTCAACAATCAAGATCACGAATTAGAGAGAATCGTATTTGCTTTTAAGACAGCTTACGGGGGCGAAAAACTGCACTACATGAACACGGCCTTGTTCATTACACCAGGCATTCATTACAATATCTAAATTCCACTTTTTGTGAAAATTGTCAATTTTTTTTTCTTTTTATAGACGTTTAAAGTGCGCAAACTAAGGCTATTCCAATACAGAGTAAGGCCTGTGCATACACGACGTCCATGAAAAAGTTGACCTTTCACCCCCAACCTATTGCAGTTACACAAATTACTGAAATCACTTGCTACAAATACATGCAAGTATATGGTTCATACACAAATTTGCAACTAGGTTTCCCTATCAAACAAATGCTTTTCATAAGATACTTATACCAATCAAAATAGTTGTGCCACAACAAATTTCTAGACAATATGAATTTCCCTGACTTAATGGTCAAAATGACAAGATTTCCCTCACTTTCCCAGACGGTATGAACCCTGACGTGTCTTGAAAAAACTTCCAAACTGATAAAATTTGGTATTTTTTACCCTCAATACAGTCTCACAACTTCTTGAAATTGACTCGTACAAGTTTTGAACATTCTAAAATTCTATTTGTGCATATCATTCTGTAATCATTATTGAAGTCAGTGTCAAGTACCATAACGATGACTGCATGTATTTATTTGTTTACAGCTAAAAGCGATGTTAAATCACTTTCTCTTTCTTATTCTTGCACCTTCTTAGATTATAGACATTACGTGCAGATGCTTTAGTAATTAACGTTGGCAGACTGCAGGGCAGGTATCATAATGTACTTTGAAACAGACTAGACAAAGATATATTCACGATCTAATTAATTCGTATTTTTCACTTTCAAGACCACTGGAGCCTAGCCCTTAAAACCAGGAAGAAAAAATGCAGCAAAGTAGGAAGTGCACGAAAAAACGGAGATTCCTACATTCTTCTAAACATAATTTTAACAGGGAAAAAGGTTTCGCCATAGTTCGCTCTAATAATCCTTTTTACATTGCAAAACGCCACCATTTCCAGTTGAGTGCTTAGGTCTACACCCATCAAAAAGTCTCCACAATTAGAACATTTTAAGGTGATATAACACGTTTTAGGAAATACAGAGTTGCTTATATACAACCTTGAATTTCCAGTACTTTTTTGTCAAATTGGCATATTTCTCATTTACCAGTATGAAACAATGTACGGAGGTCGAATTATATAGGAAATATAGGAAGAATATAGGAAAAAAGGAAAAAAATATAGGAGGAATATAGGAATTTTTTCTAAAAATAATCAGTAAATTTTTGCAATTTAGAGCGTTTCCTAATTTTTAATTGTAATTGCTCTGATCTTTTTTTTTCTAAATTTTCATCTAATATCTCAGAATAAAACTTTGGATCACAACCAACGTAATTTAGTATGGCAACGTTTTCTATCCATGTACAATAGGCTAATTGAGAACGCCATAGGCCAATTTTTTACAAAAAACTAGTGTAAATATTAACATTACAGAGAACACCGTAGGCGAAATTTGAAAAAAGCCTTTATCCATAATTAGGAATATTAATATTCAAGAGAATACCATTGGCAATTTTTAATTGCACTTTTTTTACAAAAACTAGGCCTCAAATGATGGATTTCAGATTTCTTTTCTAAATAAATTGTATGTAAATATTAACATTTAAGAGAACGACGTAGGGGAAATTTTTTTTTAAAGAAAAACTCTCCATAATGCCTTATTAAGACATTTTTAGAAATATTAATAATCAACAGAACGCCGTAGCCAATTTTTTTAACAAAACCAGAAATGAGTCAGTTTATGCTACATTTTTCTTTGCTACGTCAGTTTGCAGTAAAATATAGCATTATATAGGAATTTTTCTAAAAATAAAGGACTATATAGGACTACCTCAAAAATATAGGAAATATAGGAATCACTTGACAGCCTGACTGTAATACGTGCACCAAGCATGAGTTTTTGTTGAACATATTTGTGTGTCCTGTGCTTATGTGGTAAAAGTTTGGCGTTTCAAACTTACCTCAAAATTTGCAATGATATATCTGGTTTAACAAGGTGGTAAATGTGACCATGATAATTAGTTTCACATAATTTGTGGCATTTCATTTTAGCCATCTTAATAAAGAATATCAGGAGGAAAATATTTTGGTACATTTTTCGGTCGCAATATTCAGCATGTAAAAACTAACGACATTATCGTAATTTTTTTGTTAGTAAATCGTTCAAAAACTCACACGGTTAAATGCAATAGGCTAATTTCTCCATGGGAGATTTGCCAGCATCCACCTTGGCACTTACACGCATCATCTAGATCATAATTAAATTTAGATTAATTCAATGGAAGGGATTTTTTTGCATAAACCACAGACTTATTTTGCCAGGGATTTAACCACTGATGAATCGCGGGAAAATACCGTGACGTGCATTATAACTTGACCCTATTTTTATTATATTGATGACTTCTCCCACGAAATTAAAAAGTAATAAATCACCAAATAATGTAAATTTAAAAATCAACACGCAATAAGTCAAAACCGAGAGAACCTGAGCAACAAATTGTTAAGTTACGTATTGATAATCAGTAAATTTGTCTTCATTATCAATAACGATATACAACCACTTCTCGTATGGAAGCCGATTACTTAAAAAAAATATCGCAAATATTTAGTTACTCATAATTATCAAGTAATAATTTTGAAAATGATGTGCAAATACACTGCATAGTAATGTAAATTACATGTACATGTTTCAAAGTTAAAAGCATTCGTATTGTCTTCATATTAGGGTATCACTGCCTATTTTTAAGTCAATTGTGCATTCATAATGTCAACAGATTGAATCTCAGTTAGTTTATTTCTACTTGAACTTAATAGTCTAATATCAAGATGCTAACATTGCATAAAAATATAAGCAATTATAATGTAACGTTCAAAAGTGATTATGAATGTCCCAGAAATGAAATTTTCAACTCCCTTGACTTTTCCAGTTCTTAAACAAATTTCCCGGACAACTGAAAATGCAAAGATATCGCAAATGCCAATGTAAGGAATGCCATATTTATAGCTTATTAAAGACAAACTGCAAATTTATATTGGATTTTTTAAATTGACAATTTTACTACAATGTGAAAGCAAATACATTGTTACTATGTTGAATTCCCTTATCTTTTTCAAAATAAATCGCTGCCAAGCACATCAATCAATTTTTCCATGTAATGTGGGTTTATTTTCAATTTCCCTGACAAATCCAATTTTTTTAAATAAAGTATATTAATATTATTTGCTATATATTTGATATTATAATGTTGTTAGATATTATAATATATTTGATATTATTTGCTGCATCTTTAGTTAAAACCCTTTCATTACCATGCACTATGAGCTTCATATAGCATTTGTAATTAAGTTATGAATTCCTTGTACAGTAGAACCTGTCTAAATTTTACACTAAAATAATCCTGTGTAAAATAATATCTTCTCTAAAATAATAACATGTGTCGGCCCCGACTTGGGACCCATGCCTGCAATTAAATTTGTCTGAAATAATATTAGACACCGGTTCCAAGAGTATTATTTTAGACAGGTTCTACTATACGCAAAAGTGCCACCTTTAGGACAATCTTAAGACATCGAGCGATTTTCAACTTGAGAATCAATGACGTTCGAATGAATCGAAGTATACATGTTTTCGTATAAAAGATCGAAATTAGTACATAAAAAATCAATAATGCTAATAATTAAATATAAATAAATGGACCGTGGAAACATAACAGGGGCCAGGTTATACAGTAAGTGGCTTGGTCTTGATTTTTTACACTTACTTTTGGTTTCATAATTACGGTCGACCTTCGCAAATCCGCTTTATTGAGGAAACTGATGCTAGTCTAATTAGAGGTTTCTGGAGCATAACCTAATCTCAGGCAGGAGAAAAAAGCACCGTTTTCTACACGGTTTCCGTGCATGTGTCAAACAAAACTGCTGAATTCGAGGGAGATCCAGGCAAATCTTTACAGAAAAGTCAAGCTAAATGTCGAGCCAAAGCAATGGAGTGAACAAACAATTGGCATAGCCCATCAAAAGACGGAAATTCGGCCACAACTTCGCACGAACAACTGTAAAATCCTGATTAAATATTTCCCTAACAACAAAAAAACACCAGGAGTTGAACCAATCATCGGGACGAGTCTTAAGACAATGAAAACAAAATCAATAGCATGAGACTGCACAAAGGATGATGATGTGAAAACGCTTCTGAGCGTACACTATTGGCACAGTATAGTGGGCCAGCTCTTTTAATGCGGAAATGAATTGGAAATAATTCAAGGTCTAGTTTCAAGAAAGGTGTTACGAGACTGCATTTGTCCTCATGCGGTGTCCTGAGCACTGGTCAGCAAAAAAAGCCACAAGAATTAAGCTGGGAAGATGTCCGTCGATAATTTTGTTTGTTTTTTTACTTATTCCAAGAACTCACAGGTGATACACCTCAGTCCTGTCTGGTGAAATTACAGCTTGCCATATAAATTTTCTACTAGGTCAACAATAACTATGGTCATACGTGTTGGCATTCAAGAGGTGTTACCAGCCTTAAGTGCACACATTTTTAAGTTTAAAATGTCATATTATACCATGGTGAAATATATACTCAATGACGAAATGATGAAATATATACCCAATGAATTGGCAACGTTAGCCTAAGGATGAAACTCCTACTCAAAAACCAGCAAAATTTACAATTTACCTTAAGTGGCAACAAAAAGTATTGGAAAGAGATGTTTTTCATGGATAACGGATAAAAAAATTGCAATAAACAAATACTGAAATATATATTTTGTGTACAATGATTTACTTAAACCTACTTCAAAATGTGTAGTTTGCGGTATGTTATAGTAAATCATTGTACACAAAATGCACACAATATCCGTTATTTTTATAAACAAACTTCAAAGTTTGAGGCCACTGTATACCCTCAACTTCACCAAAGCAAGACATTTAAAATTCGAGTTACATGTAGAAGATGGTGACAGATGCTTGCCATAGCATATCACATTTTATTTTGAATGTTATTAAATAATTTTATAAACTTGATGCAAAATGCGGAAACGCAGTAATACTTTTGCTTAATTAAAAGAAATACTATAATGTACAACCATAACTTATTTTATTAAGCAAAAGTATTACTGCGTTGTGGTATTATTTAAATTATTTAATAACTTACAAATAAAATGCTATAGTCATGATAAAAAAGCAGCTTTTACCATCTTCTAACTTACATGTATTTTGAATATGTAGTCAAGACAGCTTCCCAAGCCTGTGTAAATTAACCAAAGTCAGGTAAAAGTTGTTTTTCCTTTGGTCGAAGGTACATTAAAATTTACTATCAAAGTGCAGAATAAGAAATGCTCTGAAGAAAGTGATTGGTCATGTACTCCATAACAGTTTGATAAGTTTTTATTCGCTATTTAATAGGCTAAACAGTCATATCCTTGCTGATAATAAGGGAAGGCCTATAATGTATATTTTACCTGAACCAGGTAAAAGGGATTTCTGAAAAGCAGTTTTGGGTAAAAAGAATTTTCTGTTACATGTAAGTTGTTTTGGCTAATAACGGAAAAAGCTTGGGAACCCTGGGTTAATAGATTTACACGTTTTACATGTTAATGTACATGTATATTTCAATATGTTTATGTAACATAATTAGAATGTGTTAGAAACTAACGTTTTTCATAAAGACTACCATGACGTGTGATGTAAGTAGATGGCGATGGTGTACGCCTAACACAATAAGAAATACAGTGGTGTCCACGAAATGCGTTCAACTTCAGAAGTTGACAATGTGCAGTTTAACAATAGAGGTTTGCCATAATAATGGGCTCATTTTACCGTTAATCTGCTCACAAAAGGATCTTTTGTCGTGGGGGTGACAAGATCCTCTTAAAATTAAACCAATTGGTGGCGCTTGAAGAAAAAAAGTCCGAGGCATTATTAAATCCCATTCAAGGCGAAAAGATTTTTGAAAGAAAAGAGTTCTGATACGAAACCGTAAGGTCATATGTCTTTTCAAACTCATGAAAAATGCTTAATAAACCTATTCTTATAAGAATTCGTCTCCAGCTAGGCAGGGCCATAAAAACTGTGCTTGAAAATCGCCAATAGCGCCACCTGGGGCTAGCATTCTAGCGACCAATGAGACCTTTTAAACGCAGTTTTGTCACTCCAAATAATTAACACAAACAACCACGTGTTTTTAGATTCAAACGCGATTTCACGTTTTTATGTAAATAGTCGCCTATTATTTTCTAAGTTCTTGCCGTAACAATAACGATGGTCCCTGCCGATGGGTTTAAATCTTTTTCACATTCTTCTCCCCCATAACGTGTCCAGGTCGAATGGTCAGCCTGTTACAGTTTTTACACCCTCGCAATTAAAGCGTGAAACAGTGCATTGAAGTATTCCGGGGTCGTTTTCATCAAAGTGTCACACAATAGTTGGTGAACTTCACAGTTTTTTTTATTAAAGTATGAAGTATCTCATTAGCCGGTTGCATTAGTCTGGCTCTCTTTAATGGACCATTAGCTACTATTGTGGCAACAGTACTAACAGTTATGACCAAATACACTGATTACATTTTATTCTGGATGGTGCAAGTTCTGTAAAACATACACTTGAGTGCAAAAAATCGACTCACCTGCGTGAATCGAGTAAAAATGTGTTTTTCTCAGAAACCAAATGTCAGTTTTAAAATGGGAAAAATGTGTTTTGTCGACAATTTATTCCTCTTTATAATTCGCCTAATCGCATAAAATTACTTATGCACATTTAAGGCGCGAAATGTCGAACTTAGAGCAACCCAAATTTGCATTATTTATGACATATGCATTCTTGAACCCCTGTGGCTATAATTGTTTCTGAATGCAATTTGATCATCAGAGCTAAATGAACACATGAACAGCAAGTCGACATTTCAAAGCTAATTATCAACTAATCATTTGTACAGGGTGATCACAGAGTCCCTCCCTCACTACAAAACACAACTGTCAAATACTGTTAGCAATGCTTTCGTTTCAAAAACAACCATAATGATTCCTCGTTAATGCGTTTACTGCAACAGCTTTAACGCACTGTCAAAGTTAACATTTTTGGGATTGCGTGATATGCAATTCAAGCATAAGTGGGCGGGTCTTTTAATGACATAATTCCCAAGAATTACAATGGGGCTGGAAACGTTTTTGTGTATTTTTTAATACTGAGGCTTCGTGTCTATGCACTCACGACCATACCAGACCACGTAAAAAGGTTACGTGGATTTAACAGTTTGTTTAAGAACGTAGCCTATATTGCGGATTAAAGGTTAAAAAGAGTTTTGGCCAATGGGATATATATTTACCAACTTGGCTAAACCATAATGTCACATTGACCGAAAAACTTCGACAATCGACATACGATCACTATGAATTGCGAATTCAATTGTGAGCTGATTTTCAAGACAAAATAAATGATTGGTTAAAATTATATACTGTAATATACAGCGATAATAAAGGATGTTATCAATAGTCTAATTGTTTGGCCCAATATTTTATTGACATTCAATTGAAAGCATGTGGTCAGTTTGTAAAAAATTCTTCACATTTTTTTACATGCAATAATGTGTTTTTTTCACATTTTTTAACATGAAAATATCTGATCTTGTCACATTTTTACGCAATATTTTTGAAAAAAATAGCTATTTCAAGAGCTATAACAGTGGATTTCAGCTTGCTTGTCTAAAAAAAATTGTATGGTGTAACATTTTATTTTAATGTTTAAGAGTACGCCGTAGGCGAATTTTCTTTTGTTTGTTTACTCCACCAAAAATGGTTTTTAAGTGAATTTTCATGGAAACGATTTTTAATACATAATTTTAAAAAAAGCTGATAAAAATAATCAAATTTTAGCAGTTTTTTTTATGAAATTAAGGGCATAAATGAAGGGGAATTCCTCAGTTTTAAGTTGGATTTCTTGTGAAATTCATTTCCAATGAATTTTTCACATAACTTGTCATTTTTACCCAATTTTTTTTACATTTTTCACACTTTTTCACACTGGTCACATTAAGACTGGTTAAAAAGCTCATTTAAATAATGAAATTATATTTGCCTTAAAATCGTGTTTTAAAGCAAGTATGATTTCATGAGATTGTACAGCATATTATGTGACGCTATCAGTCATTTTATTAGTGAATTTTTGTGTATAACTTTTAGTGTCCTAGAACCTCCTAAAGTTTTATGATGAGATGAAACCGAATTTTATGCGCATGATTTGGGGTAATTCATCATGTAGCGTTATTTTTCGTGGTTGTATATTTGTCTTCATAAATACATACATCTGATTGCGAAATTAGCCACACAATAGGTGAAATCATACAATGGATTTTTTTTTCAAAGGTGTGAGCACGATTACTTCAGCAATCTTAAATGAAAACAAACATTCACATTCCCAGAAGCCAATGGCACTGCTGGGTTATATTGCAACATTAATCCGAATAAATAGAAACAATACGACACTCACAACGGTGCTAACCACCAATCAGCGGAAATTACATTTGATTTCCCAAGATGGCCGCCATGTTGTAAAAGAAAAAATGATAAGAAAGAAGAAAGAAAAAAACCGAAACAAAACGGAGAACTAATTATTTGGACTTAACGTCTTGCAAATGAGGGTCAAGAAGGTGGTTTAACCTTCGACTCGTTTACATCAGTTCCAGTTTGTGAACAACACCAGGAAGTGTTACCGAAATATCTCTCCTTAATCCACCCTCTCACGTGTGGTTTCCATATTTTAACCCCAGGGTCACCTCGCTATGTGGGCCATCCCCACCTCTTCACCTTATTAAAAATGCTTCATGGTGCAACAGGATCAGCCTTTCAAATTTTCAAAACATGAGCCATATACATTTTAACACGGTACAGGGTGTGTATGCATTGTTTGCATTTGCTGTCACTGCCAATGAGTCTTGACACGATTTTTGGCCCACCCTGAATTTGTTAAAGTGAAAAATGCAAAATGATAGACGATATTGATTACTAATTTCGACAAAATCAACGATAGACGAATGAGATCAGAACGAGTTGTCAAATGCTAGTTTGGGTACGAAATCAGTCTTTAATGTCAGACTTTCTCAAGAACTGCTGATTTAAGCCACTAAAACCTAGGTTGAGGGTTATGCATGGTTCATACCAAAATTAGCAACTCAATTTCCCTGACTTTCCCTGACCAAATCTGATTAATTTCCCTGACTTATCAAATAAAAACTGTCACATGTACTGCAATTAAAATTAACTTTATCTGCAACGTTACAATTAACTATATTTTTTTGTATTTTTCAGTCAGGAAGACTAACCAAATCTTCACTTGAATTTCCCTGACTTTTCATGTTTTCTAGACACTTTCTTGGAAAATTTCCACACAATTTCAAGAAACAATTTTTTACAGATTTGATCCAAGCAAATATATCATATAGTGGACATTTTTTAAACGCCGCAGGCAATTTTTTGTTAAGATAAATATTGCATTTTAGGTGAATTTCATAAGGAAAATTAATGATAATGAAATCGCAGTAGACGAAATTTTTAGAAAAAGTAAAACACAAATGCAGCTTTTCTAACGCTTTTCATGAGATACTTATACCAAACAAAATAGTTGTGCCACCACAAATTTCCAGACATTATGAATTTCCCTTACTTCCACCTGAATTTGCCTGACTTAATGGTCAAAATGCCAAGATTTCCATGACTTCCCAGACCACATTTTATTTTCCTGACAATCACTGACGGTATGAACCCTGATGTATGAACAAGTTGATTAATTGCACAAATTCAAACAACTGTTTTTCCACTTCTGTTGGCTGGAATTACAGTGTTTTATTTGTTGGCAATAAATAAATAAGCTATATTTCAAAATTCAATAAATAAGTTATTTTTTCAATTAGTTAATACTGAATATTCACTCGTATATTCAAATATGACCTTAAAACAAATGATGTTAAAAACATTGAAAGGGTTGGGAAAACCGAAACCTTCAAAAGAACTAAGTTAAGGTCTTGGGAATCGGGATGTATTGCGGAACAATTCCATTGTAATCTTTTCAAATTAAATTCGTAATAGTACACATAAGGTAGCAGAGTTAAAATCTAATAATTTGCATGCATGTTAATAGTGGCTACTTAATAACATACAAAGGCCGAGATGATTATCAAAACCTGGAAGTAAATTACAAAAACTATAATTATTTAGTTAAATCCGCTAGTTTTTACGAGTGGAGGTTAATCAAGGTAGCTATCGATGGTTAAAAGAAGTGAGAAAAGATTTTAAACTCACCCTAGCTTTTGAATAAAATTGGCGGCATGTAATCTTTACGGATTGATCTATTAATTTATTTATCAAATTACGAGATAGGCCAACAGGTGTGAAAACCGTTCTTACTTTCCCAATTATTAAAATTACTCTCGCAATATACCATTTCCTTGTTGGTATCAAAACCAACCTCAAAATTAAAACCTTGTAGGTGGCGATTATATTCGCATATTAAATATATGTAACGAAATGAAAAATTTAGGGTTCCTCCAAAAATTAAATTTTTAACTTCATTCAGTTTTTAAACACTTCCCTGACCATCCTGACCACTGACAATGCAAAAATATGATATGTTAAAGTGTAGACAGAATAAAAATGTACATAAGGAAACATCAAATTTACTTTACTTCAGTCTTTTTTTAAATTAACAATATCATTACAGTGTACTGATTTATTCCACAGAAGGGTTTGATGTTACTGCAAATTAAATTTTCTAAGCCTCTAAAGATTAATAATTGATAACAAATTTTGTGCAAGAACCGGCTTTCCCTAACATTATCAAAATAAATTACTTTTAATTGACTATTCCACGTCTTTCCAATTTCCTTGACTTTTTCAAGTTTTCCAGACACTTTTTGGAAAATTTGCAGACAATTTCAAGAAACAATTTTTACAGATTTGATCCGAGCAAATATACCATATGGCGAAAATTTTAGAAATCAGGTCCGATCACGAAATAATGGAAGTAGTCAACAATGTTGTAAGAAGAAATAATAATATTAATAATTAAGAGACTATCATGGGCGAAATTTTTGAAAAATTACAAGAAATATTGGATTTTTAGTGTATTAATATTAATAACGATGCGGCCACTAGTGGTTGAAACCACTAGATCTCAAACACTGCATTTTTGAGGACTTCTTTGAAATATTAAAAAATTCTTCATA
>JAQGAF010002210.1:0-24111 GCA_034687865.1 Kryphioiulus occultus | reverse complement strand
GAATGAAATTTGATTATCAGAGCTTAATTAACACACATCCAGACATATTGTTAATTAATGGCTTCTCGATAAAATGATCACCCTACATCAAAAGTAGCTGCACATGTCGTACAGCTATTGTCCAGAGAAACTGAGCAGAAATCATTTTCACACTAGGCGAATTATAAAGAGCAATAAATTGTCTACAAAACGCATTTTTCAGATTTTAAATCCGACATTTGGTTTCTGAGAAAAACACATTTTTTTACTCGATCCTTGCAGGTGGCCCGAATTTTTTGCTCGTAAGTGAAGCTGAGCGATTTAGTTGATGGAGGACTATAGTATAGCTACATACTTGAATACTCTGCAAATGTAAATATGCAGTCGATAACAGCAGTTTCAAGGCACTGCAGTGGCAATCAAAATCGTAAAGAATGTGGATCGGTTTGGATAAGTTCAGAGAGCGATCATCGTGGTTGCATTCGATTATAAATACTCAAAAATAAATCCAGTAGAGGGAGTAATTGTTGCAGTTAAATTGTGAAACTGGAATGCGATTCCGCTCAAAACGAATGCGAATTCTTGAATAAAATTGAAATCAATTTCTAATGGTAATCATCTCCGACGTATTCCGAAGGTCAAGGTGCACAATATGAAATTGGGAATAGAAAAGGCGTGTAGTAGTACCCATAAATACCTCATATTTAGTCCGGAAAAAAATCATGATATTGAAATCTGAAGAAATGTTACTAATTTTGGCAATTTTTTAGCTCCCTCTTTCGCGTATACAATTAAGGCAAGCTGGCAAGGGAGAGGCATAGCAGAAAAAAGTATCTAAAAAACGACCAATGGAATTCATGTGCTAAAGCGACACATTTGAGAATTAATGAATAATTATACTTGTAGTAGCTATGCGCACACAAAATATTGCTATACTGTATTGAAAGTGTTAAAAGTCAAAACTCGTCATAATAAATGTATATTCCAATATAATCCGGAGTTAATTAGCATGATTTACTATTTCAATTAGCCTTTTGATAATAGGGGGTGCCAATCCTAAAAATTGATTGTAAGTGCAGTTGCAATTGTGATTGAACACAATTGGTTTTACGTTGACAGCCCCTTTAATCTGGTATCAATTTAAACACTATTACATGTTCATACTTTTGGCTTCTATCAGTTGCAAACACCAGCAAATTTAGTTTATCAAATTAAGTCTTGACTTCACCATCCTTTATTTTTATTCACCATAATAGGATATACAGTACAATTAACTTGTTAATCCACCAAGAAATTTAAGATGACGTTTATTTTAATATACTAAACATGCACATTGGAAATGAGCAAGCTTCCCTTGCAAGTGTTAAACATTTCAAATTACATTGCTTGTACCCATTAATACATACAATAAATCATTAGCATGAACACTACAATAACCAAAGACTAAAATACCACAAGATATTGGACAAATTATGAAAGATGCAAAAATTTATTGTAATAAAATACCTGCAGTGAATTATTTCCTTCAATTTACTTCTAGTACTATCTTGACAAATCTAACAAACTATGAGAAGACTATTTAAAAAACTCAAAATAACTAGGCTATCAACTACCTGTAGGTGCTCATAGCTCAATTCCCAAACAACAAAATCTAATCTATAGGAATGCCATCCATCAGGCTTCACACAACTTTAGTAACATAAAATCCCTCGACTCTCCCATGGTTTTCAGTTTAAAAGTTTTATTTTTCCCCGACCTTAAGAGTTTTCCCATCGACCAATACACACTGTATAAAGTAAAACAATTCATGCAACATCAAATTATTAACGCACTTATAATTTCAATTTTTAATAAAGAGTACAAATATTAAAGTCAAATAGAAGGAACCAATCAGCCATATTGGGTTTTTCTTTCATTGTGCAATTTAGGGCAACTATCTAAAAACCACGACACATCACACGCCATAATCGATATATGAAATACTGCCTGGATTGAAATTATAATTGAAAGTTGAAAAATCGGTTGTAAAATCCCCTGAGTTTACCAGGTTCTGTGGGAACCCTGATCCATGTAGGCTACATAAACCCCTTTACATATCCTTAGATGGTATCTTAAATGTTTTATAGAAGAAGTGGTCTTTTCCATACGTGATGCAAAAATGGTCAATAGTTTCCTCCCGCAGCTTCTTCAACTGCAATTTGGGGATGCCCATCGACTGGGCGATGAGGTAGGCCCGTCTGAACTGCCTGGTGATGCGCTCATCATATTCCTCGTAGATCTGCCGAAGCATCTTCAGGATGACCTCATGATGTTCGCAAACCTTGATCCACTCTGACCTAGGTGGGGGCGCCTGTTCGAAAGCAACCATTTCATCCAGCATCATATTCAACTTTGAATAATCAAAACCAGAATCCGGGCCAGCCTTGCACCTTTTGCAAAGACAGTCGATGTCGTAGCGCTCCTTGAGCATTTCCTTGCGGACTGGAAGGCTGAAGCTGTTCATGACACGAGACATGGTCAGCGGTTCTCCAGCAGGGATTTCGGCTAGGGCACGAATTTGCAGCTTTTGCCCCACATTCCGGAAACTGACATTGGGAATGCAGGAATTGGTCATGCAGGAGATTTCCATGAAAATTGCGACGCCAATGGTATCTTTGTCGGTCTCGTCTCTAACTGTTGTGCAAAAAGCACCGACCCATGGAAACATGACTTCTGCTTCCATTTCCTGGGCATCCGAATCTTCGGAGTTCAGATCGTTGACGTACTTTGCCAATTCCCCTCTAGCCTCCATTTGTACCTTACCCATCCCAGAGTTGCCCACAAAGCATGGTAGGTCCTTCAGGGCCCGAGAGGTGCCATCGGCAAGCTTGTACTGCTTCTCAAGTACTTCTGGTTTGAGCTTCAGCAAGGCGTACGACCGAACCATGAGCAGTTTGTACACCGCATTGGGGCCTTCGTTACAAAAATTTCGAAAAGCTTCAGACTTCCAGAGCTTGCACTCCACCTGGTGCCCGTTGTACCAGTCCTCCACTTGACATTGCGTGCTGCAGTAGATTGACCAACGGCACTTGTTACACTTCGTTTCTTTATCGATATTTTTGAAGCAGTTGTTGCAACGAATATCTCTAAAGTCCGGCTTAAGACAAATGATAACAGGCTCCAACCCGTCTAAGATGATATCTCCAGGCTTGTAAGAAGCGCAAGTAGAAACAGCAGGCATCCTGAAATTAAAGTTGTTTCAATTTTTTCTGGAAGTTGCCAATTCATGCCAGTAAGTAGAGATTAGTAGCGACTAGTAGCTACTCCCCTGAAACCTGTCCCCAGATCTGCATTTGAAATGCTGAAAATTTCTCCTGTACTGTGTAAACTAGTCAAGCAGCTTAGTTGATGGTGGACTACAGTATAGCTACATACCTCAGTACTTCGATGAATGAAAACAGGCAGTCGATAACAGTAGTTTCAAGGCAAAGCAGTGGCAATTTAAATCGTAAAAAGCGATTACTGGGCTAGCGTTATAAATAAGCCTACTAAAAAAATAAAACCGGTAGAGGGAGTAACCGAGCTAGAGAATAGATAGGCATAGCGTAATGATATAGGGCCTCTAGAGAGTAGAGTACGGAAGCCTCTACAGACTTACGTTGGTCTTTTGCTCAGTAGCTTGTTGAGTTAAATCACTTGACCTACATGTACATGTACTAGAGGGTGTCTGAAAAAACGAAAGCCGATGGGGGAGAATTTTATGTACATGTAGATGTTCTGCAAATGTCTTCGCTAAATTTATATTTTTACAATATGATTTTCATTTCAAGTGTCCACCTTGGTCTTTATTGGGAAATTTTAGTGTCATTCACGAGATTTGTATGCAGGATAATTTGATACTTGTCACTGTTGGAAAACTTATTGTTGTTGCGTCTGAAAGCCATTTCAATGTATGGTTCAATTCGTGAACTGAAGGTCAAACAACGAAAGTACGACTTTCGCATATTTTATGGACCATTTTTCAGGAAATGTGGTGGTGTTCGGCTGCCGAGAAATTTGGCAATGAATTAGGAATGCACCGAATTAAACAAAAAAAAAACAATTGTCGGAAAAACTCAAAATTTCCATGCATGGAAGCAAAGTTTTAGGCAAAGAACTGGTTACACAACTGTCGTTTTAATTTTTGCTTATCCCATACCGTAATTACATTGTATGTCATTAGGCTCCACATTGACATGAAGAAATGCATCAAATGGATTAACGTGGCATTCAAATTTGACAAAAAAAAGCTATCAAATAACAATCGCAAAAATAGAAATTACCTAACGCATAGCAAATGCGATATACCGTATATCGTCGTTGTAACTGCAATACTGTAGGTCTGATGTCAAAAAATTCATAACGATGCAATACACCAATAGTGAATTTTTTGACATCCGACCTATTGCAGTTTCCACGACGACATAGAAATCCAAAGTGCAGAATTATGATTCAACTCCAATCAAAACTTTACATTAAACAAGTTGAATTAAGAACACGCAGAACAAAACTAGCAATTTAATTTTAACGTATTTGAGACCACTATGTTGTTTTATGAAATTTTGGATCTTATCCCAAATGGGCCGAAGACTTCATGAACGTTTGGTAGAACGGATGGTCCTTTCCGTAGGTGTAGTACATCCCTTCTCTGGTTTCGTTTCGCACCCTCTTCAGTTGCACCTTGTGGAGGCCAGCCCTGAAGGCGATGTCATAGGCCATCTTGTGCTCTTCAGTAACCCGCTCGTCGTAGGGCCTGTAGATTTTCCAGAAGATGTCCAGGATCGCCTCGTGGACCTTGTAGATTTCGGGCCACATGACCCTATCAACTGGAGTCTTTTCGTACTGCCTCATTTGGGCCAGCATTTGGTTGAGTTTTTTGTAGTCGATGTCAGCATCAGAGTTCGATTCGCACTTGAAGCATTCGCACTCGATGTCGTAGAGCTCCTTGAGCATGGTCTGTCTCTCCAACCTGTTGTGGTTGCTCCTCAGATAACAGATTCTGGGATGCTCTCCAGCCTTGATGTCACAAATGGCCCTAACCTGGAGATTGAGCCCTAGGTTGACGCAGGCAGCAGTGGGGGTGCAAGAGTGGTACATGAAGGCTGGTTCAACATAAACCCCCATCCCAATGCGGGTCGTTTCTGTCTCAGCAAGGATTGGGAAACACTTAACGCATACCCAAGGATGCATCTGGTCAGGGTCTTGTCTGACCCCAGTGCTTTCTGCGTACACGTCGTTGATGAAGCCTGCCATGATTTCGCAGGTTTGGATCTTCAATTCCCTGGTCCTGTCGGTGCCAATGAAAATGTGTACGTCGTCGAAGCATACCTTCCTGCCGTCCAATGCAGTATACTGCTTTTTGGCCACTTCCGGTTTCATCTTCAGCGAGGCGTAGATCCTGAGCAGGAGAAACTTGTTCTCGGAGTGGGAGCCCTCGTACATGAACTTCTGGAAGGCTTCGATCTTGAGCATCTTGCACTCCAACTTGTGGCCATTGTGCCAGTCTGCTATCTGACACTCACGACTGCAGTAGTGGGCATGGCGACAGGCGTTGCAACTCTTGAGGGTCTGGATCTTGGTGAAGCAGTTGTTGCAGCGACTGTCCCGTAGGGAGGGAGAAATCGTCTTGAAGATGGGCTCGCAGTTGCCAAGGATGACAGAGCCTGATTTGTACCCAACACCCACTAGGTCAACTACTGCATGGGCCATCCTGAAAACAGAGGAGGATACATGTAGTTCTGGAAGATGTCTGTGTCTGAGTTGCAGGGTAACATACAGTATATAAAACATCTAAGAACAACGAATTGTGAAATCTTAATGATCCTTCATAGGAATTCGTTTACATTTACAGTATATTCAGTGCTGCTTCCCAATTTGCCTTTAGAAAAGCTTGGCAATATACTAAGAACATTGGGGAATGTCAATCCTAAAAAAATATTATAATTGAAATTGACTAATTGATGTGCGCGTGTGCATATGGCTACCAAATCCTGGAAAACCGGTTTTTGGCAGTCATTTGCGGATGCACACACCAATTAGTCAATTTCAATTACAATTATTATGTTAGGATTGACACCCCCTAATGTCTACAACTTCACATAAAGATCTGTACAGACCATATTTTCAGGAAATTTCTGAATAATAAACCAATTATGACATGTCGAAAATAGGTCGCCAAATGTCCATAAAACTTGAATGTTAATCGCGCATTATCCCGTCAAATACATGTAGCACATTTAAAAAAGGAGCAAATACGAGATGGATAAAATTGTATAGTATGCATTGCATTGAATTGAATTGAATTGAGATATGACCAAGTACTATTAAGTTGATAAACTTACTTACTAATATGGTGCCTTGGAGCTTCAACTTAGGTGTGGTTTCAAACAAGTTATCTGAACAAAATGAACTAAAGGAATATCATCATTAACGATAATGGGGCTGCATCATAAATACCACGAGAGTAATTCTGATAGAGGGCGTTGCAGTTGAACGTTGTATGGAATGTTAGAAATGTAAAATTTCAAGGAAAATCTTGAATAACCTTTGGCCTTTGACCTTTGACCGAAGTATTTTGATGGACTTGACGTAATGTTGCCTTTGACGTAATGCCAACACAGTTGACTGCCCGTGGTATAATAATATTTATGCAAATCAGTATGCAAATTGTGCAGTTTTCACTGGATTCCTAATCGGGACCATATGTGACTTAAAAAGTAATGCGGGATACGATTTTTTATTCAAAACTGGCTGATAATTTTTAATTGCGACGCCTTGCATTCCGGAAGTTGAAATACAGTGTTGATGTACGTATATACGCCTGTATTTCATCCTAAAAGGCAATCACAAAAGCCAATAAGTGACATCTTTGCATTTATGGCTCAAGCAAATCACATTTTTCTGAAATGTTTACAAATATAAAACTGAAAAGTTTAGAGACATCTTGCTTGCGATCGGTACAATTAGAAAATCGTGTTTATCATCATTAATTTTATAAAACTGAAAACTTTGAACCCTGCAGTTTTTGGCAAGGCAATCCTAACGGTCGAAATGTTAGATGATGGGATTTTCAATAAGAAAAATTGGTTAACTAAAAACAACGTTTACAAGCACAGTAGACACTGTATCAGCACCAGTTTCTCAGCGTTCTGAAAGGATTTCTTCATGTCATTCACTGCTTCGCTACCTACAGTATATACAGTAGTGTACTTTAGTCAATCCTTATAAAGAAAAAAAATCACGCAATAATACAAGTTTCTCTCAATTAGCTTCTCATTTATACGAGCAGTCTTTATTGTAGGCAGACAGTTTGTGCATAACGTGGTTTTATAGCAGATGTTTCGTTACCAGTCTAAGCGACATTCACGGAGTAACAATACAGCATCTTGTCAGCAAATGCACAAACATACTGGTGCACATTGAATATCGTTTTCGAGAGTTACTTTCACAGTAGAAATGGGACAAAAAAGTTGGATGAATGCTTGGTCTACATGTAAGAACAAAAATATGAAAACCTGTTGTCTTCCACTTCTTTCTGCATAATTAGGTAAAACAAACCAGAACGCAAACACACATTACAGGTAAAAAGCAATTCGGCAACAAACGAACTTAACAAAACATTGTTCTAAAACGTGGTAATAGTCGTTGGAAAAATCAGTCTCAGACAAGAACACGTAGTAGATACATGTAAGTCAGACTGCCCCTTTGCAAAACGGTTTTAAAATGAAAGCATGTTAACATCGAGTCCTTCAGCAAACTTTATGCATTCATCGTGGCAGATGATTCAGTAATTAGTGCAGTGATGCATGATGAATTTGTCCATATCTGCATTATTCATTACTATATCATAGATATATTAGATACAACGATGTGAATCCAAACTGTGGTAAAATATGTCAAAGTTGTTGCCAAACTGATTGCTTGCTTCAAATATAACCAGCATTCTGAGTTTGCAATATAGATTTGGTTGCAAAATTGATTTCAACTTTGTCATCCCAGTACCTTGATATCCAACTTGTCTGACACACTAAGAAGACGTTGGCAGCTGCAACTACTTGTCATCAAAATGAAAAACTGTGCCTACAGATAGTTTCCGGAATATGGCGAATATGAAATAAAGTTGACTGGATTCAGTTTTGTATGCTCAGTTTGGCAAAAGCATTGCTGCAGAAATCAATAATTTTGTATTATTCGGGCGACGTTTCGCCACTCAAGGAATTTCCTCAGGTCCAACGGAAACTGTAGTAATATGATAAATGACTTACAAATACATGTATACCAGCAACTAAACACAAACACTCTGTAATCTAATTTCGTGAAAATGACGTGCACCGATTTTACAACGATCAAGTAAAGGTGAGCGTACACTATATCACAAAGCAACTAACTGTTGCACAAGTTGTTCAGCCCCAATCGATTACGGTGGTTATCAATACTACAAAATGTTAACACTTTTTCGTTTCATTTTCCAGCAATAGTGTTAACGCACCCGTACTCATAGTTTTGAATAACGTTACCACGTGAGGGTTTCCTGGCGTCAAGTTAGAATAAGTATCGAAAATTTGTGATTGCGCCCATTATCGCGTCACATATGCATGTAAAAAAACGATAAATTCATGAACGTACAAGTTTAAATGCGACGCTGTTTCAGTTTTTGAATGGGAATCGAACTGCACCTCCTACAGTCGGTATTTTAAATTGCCCATCTGCGTACAGCGCCCCCTACCATAGAGCGCTGTCCACGTGGCGTCAGTTTTCAACTTTTTCAAAGTTGCCCTAATTCTTCCATCATGTAGAAAAAAGAAAAGAAACGCAGCAAAACCCGTTGACATTTCAGAATACTTCGCATTTCGAAGGGCAAATTCATACATTTTTTATGGTACTAATGCATATTTGGCTCTTGCAAATTTTTTCTCAAGTTTTTTTGCATTAAATTATTTGAACTTTACCATGTCTCGATGCGAAAACAAGTGTTTTCGAAACTATGTACATGTTGGTTTTGCTTACTGCAAAAAGCAAACCCCTAGAATGCATTGCAGTTAAACTTACAAGTTCCTGATCTTATCGTGGTATACGTGGCAAGTAATGCACATTTTAGAGAATTATTTTAACTGCGTCTGTCTCATTACGAAAAGACGTTTTTCCTGTGTAACACTACTGTTATACAGGATTCAACACCTGCAGTTGGAGCTTCTGACGCTGATGCTGCCGAGTAAATGTTGCTTTCAAAATATATTATCATTGCCGGTGTTGAATCCTGTATGATGCTGGATTCAACACCTGCAATGACTATACAGTATATTGTGTAAGCAACATTTACTCCTCAGCAGCAGCGTCAGATGCCCCAAAAGAAGCAGTTGCTGTAGTAGTGGGTCATGCAGTTGTAGTGGTACTCAGATCATTTTGAATCTAATCATTTCTCTCAAGTTATGAGATTTTTACTTGCCAATTCCAAGAATCTTATACATTTCAGTCAAAAGCATTAAGTCTTGTAATATTTTGTTTTGTTATACATTGTTAAATTATGTTATATATTGAAAGCAACATTACTCAGCAGCAGGATCAGTGCCAGGAGCTCTAGTAGGTTCTCCAAATCTTGTTTCATAGAGAGGTAGCGAGATGGTCTGGTAGTACTTGAAGTAGCTATGGTCGTCTCCAAAAGTGATCTTTAGATGGTCTTCTGCTTCCCGTTTAATCGCAGTAACAGCCGCTTCACGAGCCATTATGGTGGCCAATCCGATTCTCAGCGAGACCAAGTATTGCAGACTAATGCGCTCATCAAACTCGTAGTAGACAGTGCGAAAGGCTTGCACGACCAAGTGGTGTTTGGCATAGACCATGGACCAAATGCGCTCGTTGAGGTAGTCCACAGGTCTTGAGGCCAGGTTTAAGTAGTTGCGGGGAGCATAGCTAGCCAGGTCGTTGGACTCGGGATCGCAAGATTCGCATTCACATTGGAGGTTGTAAAGGTACCTTAGCATCTCTTTGCGATAGGCCCTGGTCATCGGCTTCCTCAAATAGTCTATTGTTGGTTGATGTCCAGCAGGTATTGGCGCAATAGCCCTCACACTAAGTCGCATCCCATCATTGATGCACACTGCAGTTGGCTTGCAGGAGTGCTGCAGGTCAGCTGGTTCGAAGTAGAGGCCCCAACCGACTTCCAGCATCTCTGGGGCAGCACCACGCATCTCGAAAGTGTATTTGCTGATGATGCCCATTAAACATACAAGTTCTTCCACTTCAACGTTGATGTTTGGGTCGCGAGCCTTGATGATTTCCACCATGGTGAAGGCATCCAAACGCCTGTCTTCCTCCATCAAATCATCGCCAGGGTGAGGAACCATGGACTCAAAGGAGCGGTCAGGACCAATGGCGACGGGAAAGGCAATCGATGCCATTTGTTTATCAATCTGCTGCAAGGCGAACAAACGGAAAGTGAACAGTCTTAGGTCAGAATCACCTCCCTGGCAGAAATCCAGAAACAATGGATGATCGCACTCGAACGCATGGCCACCCTTGTTGTCAAGTTCTTCACAGAGATCGCTGCAGTAGCCAACCAGCTCACAACTGCACATCTTAAGGGGCCTTTTTCGCAGGCAACAGCGGCAGTGGCTATTTTTGAACTCCTTCTTCAGGTGAACTAAAAGTGGATAGCAGTCTGCTACGATGACGTCACCAGGGTTGAATGCACCTTCTTGGATTGGAGAACTGTATCCAGTCGAGTATGCAGAGACTGTGGAAATTGTGGATCCTGCAAACAATTTGAAAAGTGAATAAGATTTTAGTTGTGCTCAACAGCCTCCATCGAATTTTATTGCACTGCCCTGGAGTTAAACAGATTTGAGAAGTTAACTTGGGGTAAACAGGAAAATAAAACTTCTGCTGTCAAATTTGTTGACAGCAGTTTTAACGTTCCCCTTCTTTGAACACAAGGCGTCAAGTATTAGTCTCTAGAATTGCAAGAGGTAGTAAAATTGGTGGTTAAAACCATGAATTTTAAACATTAATACTGTGAAAATTTGACGTGCAGTTATTGAAGCCATCTGAAAATATTAAGCACAAAATCCATGCAATCGCAAATGATAAATTATTGCCTAAATTGACATTACCTTCGCTTTCCATTGCTGATAGAGAAGTTTAGTTGTGATAACACTGGTAGTAGATCGAGAACTGCCATCGAAAGCATGAATTGTTCTGTTTTTATTCAGAAAAAATCCGCCAGGGGGAGCATCAGCAGAACGGTAAATGAAATGCTAGAAATGCAACAGGGCATCAAATTCTAGAATAGTTAAAGTGTAATATGCCAGAAAAATGTAAAACATTTCGTTCGCGGGCACCAACTGCTTAGATAAAAAACGGTGTGAGGTAATTCCACACATAGTTTTAGCTATATGTCCCCAAACCTCTAATGTGCCTTAAGCCATTTCGATAATACATGGCGTCATTGGTAAAAAAAAACCATTTTAATACGGAGAACTTGATGAATTTGAAGGTCATAAGACGTGATCAATACCTTGAATTTTACATATTCGTTACGTTCAGCGATCTATTTTGGCGGTCATGAACTGAATGCGTCCAAATAAAAACAATTCGTGTAGAAAATCCATTCAAGGTTCATGTTTGGAACGCTAATTAAAATAATTGTTTCTGTCCACCTGTTGTAAATCGTAACGCAGCTAGTCTTTGGTACTTTCTTTAAAATGTGGTATACATCGTATAGTGAAGTGATGGAATTTGATTTTAAGTAGACATTTTTAATATTCAAGGACAACGAATCAATTACAGCTTCTTTTGATCTGATGCACTAATCCGTCGATTCCCATATGTTAAAATGTAGACTGATACAATGTAATTATCCCTACTGCTTTTACACATTTGTGATGTACATTAGCTTCTTGTCGGATTAATTGCGGATAATTGCGTGGCTTCATTACGTGATGTACAGTATGAATTAAAGGGGTTGACAATGGCACAGATATAGACAATAATTTGAAGTCAGTGCTAAAATAAATTTTATTTTATTAAAATATCCCAGTGTAGAAATGCAAAACTCATTCGTCAGAAAACATCCACGAAATACGCATCAAAACACTTTGTTACATCTAAAATTCGCTGATCAAACTCAGAACATCACAATAATGGGGATCGGGTAAAATATCGCGGTTTTGCAATGTCAAAAGCCAATAAAATTCCAAATGCAAGGAAGTTTTTCAACATTCACATTCCCCAAATGCTTGAAATTTAATCTAGGAATCGCGTCCAGTCTTAATAAAGAATCGATGGGAATTGGGCGAGCATTCAATAGCATGCAATAAGATCGCTTCTTGACAATGTCCATGGCTCTCCAGTAATCATGGAGAACCCTCCATGCACGTCCAGCACCAATAGGCCTGAAACTGGGAATTTCCAGTTCTCATCTAGTCTTCCAGGGTGTCAGAAGTGATGCAGAACGAGTCGAGCAAGAAGTTGACCACCAGATCCCAGCTTAAACCAAACTTCTCTGGACGTTGGTCATTGGCAGGAAGGGATCTTCCAAACCTTCATCGCTTCCTGGGCTTTTTCTTGCCGAAGTAGGATGTGGAAGTTTGCGTGAAACTTCTGAACTTCTCGCTGTTCTCCCCAAAGGTCATCTTAAGATGTTCTCTTGCTTCTTCCTGCATCTTCTTCAGCATCGGTTTAAACACGCCTATCTTGATGCCTATGTCGAGAACGGTTGCTATCACAATGGTGATGCGTGGATCATAGGGGTAGCACATCTTTCGCAGCATTTCAACGACTGCTTCCTTGGCGAGATAGACTTCTCTCCAATCTGGTCCAGTAGGGGAATTTAAGCTGGCTAGTCGAATTTTTTCCATTTCTTCAGCGAGCTTCTGGTAGTCCACATCAGCATCGCTCTCAGAGTCACACAGAGGACAGTAGCACAAGAAGTTATGACCGTTCCAGAGGTTTTTCAACCTGACAATTCTGTCTTTGGCTGCCAACAAGTAGTTGATGACGGGTTTGGCACCATCCTTGATGTCAATGACGGCCCTAAGATGCAGGCTGGGGCCAACGTTGTCGAAGTGGGTATTGGGCTTGCAAGCGTGCCTGAAGACGCTCAATTGCACGTAGATGCCCCAACCTACGCGCCCATACTGAAAACCCCCAGAGATGGGGTAGAGGTTTTCGAAAAGGCTGATCAAGCCCAGCATGTAGTCGAAGTCCAAGTCGACGTGGTCAAGCTTCTTGAGCTGGGTGACCATGTTGTGCGCCAACAGCAATGTTTCCTCTTGCTTCCTACGGGACTTCAGTTTGTCCACAATGTCCTGGGGGCACATGGTGGTGCCGTCGTGCAAGGTAACGGACCTTGTGGCACAATCAGGGTCCAACTGCAGCTGGGCGTAAATTCGAAACGCAAGAATCTTGTGGCAGTCCTCAGGGTCCGCTCTGCAGTAGTTCTTGTAGCATCTCGAAGAACATTCCATGCTATGGCCAACATTCCAGTCCATCAGCTTGCAGTCAGCGTTGCAGTAGTAGACCATCTGGCAAGAACATTGGATCAGTGGTAGGTTACCCATCATGCAGTTATTGCAGACGGTCTCGTGGAATGGTGAAGCCACGCACTTGGCAAAGGGCATGCAGTCCTGGAGGATCAATTCCCCACGTTTGTACTTGCGACGGGCTGGCCTGGCAGTTGCCTGGAAAATTTGTTATTTGTGTAATTTGTCAATATACTAGCGATGTCAAACATTTTATTCAAATATCAACGCTGGTATTTTAATCAGCAAATATGGCGGGGAATTGCACAAATACACCATTACCATTGAGAAATTTGATAATTTATAATGGCACGAAAGTGCCTTTAGGCAGTTCAAATGCTAGATGATATTTTGAAAAAAAGGTAAAATTACCATTTCGCGAAGATGTTTCAAGCTCGTACAGTTATCGAATTTCCAAAATGTGGAAGCTGCTAAAAACCAATCGACCCAAAGGGACGGCACCTTGTGCTTGCCAACAGCGATTGCCGACTATGAGAATTGTTGTCTGTAGCAAGTGCACAGCCGACAGAGGGCGCACCAGTTGCTCGCAAAATGGAATGTTGGAAACGCAAAACCTTACTAAATTCTGGCAAAATGTCAGAAATAGCTGATTGTCGTCAAAGGTCTTTCCCGTGCACATTTATTAACTGACGTCACGAATAAATTCCCCACCACCCTACAAGGGCACTTGAAGGTTCAAAACACTGAAGATAATCAGCGATTGTTTCGATAATTAACTTTTTACTTTTATTAGTTACTTATTCAGAAATAACCAACCTTGTTGATATAAGTTCATCACAAACAGATGTATGATTACCAAATTTGATGATCCCTAGATTCCAGATATCAATCTTGTTCAGACATGTTAATGGACAATTTAAGGATGGACTTATAGTTATTCCAATTTAACAGGTTACAGCTGAATTTAAACACTATGTAAAGTGCGTGCTGGACATCACGATACTAACGAGTCAACATACAATTTCTAGGCGCTCTGATGCATAACGTGTACGACACCTATACATTACTGTATACAGTATAATGGTCAATTACATGTACATGTATAAAAGCCCAACTGAGATTAAGTTTTTAAACACAAGAAAAGTTTATTTGCAAATTATTTTCAGCTTGGACCAAAAGTGCCTTGAATATGCAATAAAAGCTGATAGAACATTAAACCGTTGATATTTAAATTAAGAGAAAGATACACTAAACATTACAAATACCTATATAAAACTCAACACCTGCATGTACAAAGTCTCTCGTCATAGTAATTAATTACTAAATAATAATAACAGAAAGCATATAAAAGCTTGATGCATTCTACGCCAATTCCCGTAGCGATTTGGAAGAAAGTTGGTAAATCTTTCTGGTTGCTAGCCTATACCATGGAAAATATCGAAAATTTGGTCTTATAGTAATTTTTAAATTTTCCCCAATTGTGGGACCATGGTTTGGAGTAGCTGAAACGGCTGTATTTTTTCTGGTGTTTCAGCTTGTCGCTTTTCAAAACAGTATCAGGTCATCGTAAAGATTAAAGATTTCACCGAATATACTGTCGATGTAAATTTTATGGTTTGATCACTGCTTCAAAATCACCAAAGTAAGAACAAGGTACCCATATGTGATTTTGGTGCTGTCTTGTAAAGCTATCACTGCAAAGTGCTGGAAAGACTTTTGCCTACCGTCAATGGCCACATCATGAACTTTTCACCAAAAAACCAAAGCAATCGCTTTCTATATCTTGAGACGAACACGTGTTGTTCGCCATATGTTATCATAATGCGATGAAAAGTGTCCATTGCGAATGGCTCTAGTATCTTGATGGGTATCCGCTGTGTAATGCCGAGGGTAAGGGATTTCATAAACTGATCTGTGATGGGAGTATCATATTCGTTGCAGATGATTCGCAAGAATGTTAGGATATCTGTGTGGTGTTTCAAAATGGTTACCCAGTTTAGTCTGTGAGTGCCTTCCTCATCAAGATAGTCTTGGTTTCTTCCCACCAGCTCATTCAATTTGGGATAATCCACCAGAGATTCTGTATCACATGAGCATATCTGACAACGACACTCAATTTGGTAGCGATCCTTGAGCAGACTCTGACGCACCTCCTTGTCCAAGTAGCTGATGCCAGTCAAGTAGTTTATGGTCGGATGATCTTGTGGATGAATGGTGGTAATGGCTCGCAATTGCCTTATACTTCCAATCCGATGTATCACTGCACTGGGTTTACAAGAGTGAGGAATAAATTTGGGCTCCACGTAAATGGCCCATCCGATGCTAGGAATGTCTTCTTCACCATCGAACAAACGAGCTTGGGTAACAATGAGAGGAGGGTATCGAAGAAGCTCTGCTTCATTTCCGCTTCCGGGCTCGATCTCGTTCAGGAAATGTGCCAAAGCTCTACATGCAGACTGCAATTGAGCCATGACCTCATTGCAGAACTTAAAGTAATTTGGATGTTGCAGCAAGTCGTTGAAGCTTCGGTCAGGACCAGGGATGCAAGTTCGTGGACTGTCTGCCAACCCTGGGTTAAACTTGAGCAAAGAGTACAGTCGGACCAGAAGTCGCTTCAGGTCGATGGTGCTTTGGTGACCCATAATGGTGCGTTTAAAATCTTTGAACTGCCAGAGCATGCACTCAATGCCGTGGCCGTTTTTCCAATCTTCCTTCTGACATTCTCGGTTGCAATACATCATCTCCCCGCACCTTCTGCATATCACAAATTTGTCTTTTCTTGCGTGACAGTTGCTGCAGTGTTGCCTCTTGTAGATCCTCTTCAGGACCTTGACGAAAGGTTCAAAAACTGAAACGACATCGCTCTGGAGGTACAGCTTTGACTGCAGATAAATATATCCATACATGTAACATTTGCTAAGCTTTTGCAGTCAAACATCAATGTTGACATCCAACGTATTAGTAGTAGAATTTTAAAAATATTAAACCGATTGAATTACCATTTTGCTATTGGAATTTGCTGACTGAATCGTTGGTCTGACTGGTGATCACGAGAGTTTGCAGAAGAAATTATAACTAACATCGTAAGGGAAAATCCGGCAGGGGGAGCTGTTGAACGCTAACTGGACTTTGATAAATGCAAATTTGGCAAAATGCAGTCGAATTCATGAATTAGCGGGCTTTCACTTACCACAGTTTATCTTTGGGAAAGAAAAATCGTTCAAAATTGTGAACTCGAAGGTCAAATGTTGGTCATGTGAACATTCTTGAATCAAACGATCTTGAATGACGATCATTATGGCGTCATTGTTAGAGACGTTAATACAATTTTTGCCAGTATTAAATTTGGCAAGGCCTCCATTATAAATTCATTTTGAACACCTTTTCACTCAATCCAATTAAAGTTGTAGAATTCGTGAACGAATGTAGACCCATACTGTATATGCCCATTAATAGACATGTACTGTACGTAAACAAACATGAAAAAAATTAATGTTTGTTTGATTAATTCGAATACAGCGATTATTCATCGAAAAGAGAATAAATTTAAAAAGAACAGCCATCACCTTCCATTGGAATTATTCCAGGAAACATTTTAAATTCTTTTATAAATCAACCGTACAAAAATATTAATTTACAGCTAATGACACTGACAACACTTCTACAGCCATTTACTACAGACAGTGTTTAGGAAAACCTTAATGTGTTCAGAATAAACTACACGTACATGTAAATAAACTGCTATACTGAAAGTAAGAATTATTGAAAATTATTTGATTATTTAGAATAAAGTATATTTAATGAGTAAAAGGACGACAACATCAAATTCAAGTTGAATTACATGTATTCCAGGAAAGATTTTCATTTCTAGAAACCAACCGTGCAAAAACATCAATTCTCAGCTGAATGAGTTATTCCATGCAGAAAACAATTCAGTCGATTATGCAGTCATTTAGCACATACATTACATGTACAAGATTTACGAGAACATGCTGAAAGCTAGAATTAGAAAAATGACAGTTACAATATAACATTGTTAGATATTCCCCACTTTCAAAAGCACGAGATCGGTTTACTTTGACAACACGATTAATGAAACCAAAAACCAGCAATGTAAGCATCAAAACAGTGCTGGTTCGAAGTGATAGAACACCGATGAACCATCAACCCAACACGGCCACCTGTGGGTCACTACCCTCTTCCGGAACCTCCGGATTCCGGAAATGTTCGGTAAGTTTTTCAAACTCCAAATTCATCGGATGTTCCATACCGTACGTCTTAATCACGTGGTCTGCCGTTACCACATAGAGGGGGAAAATTTCGTGCTTGTCCATATTCATCTTCATGGCCATTTCAAAGACTTTCATGTAATGCTCAGTGACTCTCACGTCATGGTCTTGGTACATGCACCCGTACATATTGACGATGTAGTAGTGTCTTGTGGTCACCCAATCCCACCCGATTTGGTCATTGGGCAGCGACTCCAAGGCCTTATCCAACTGGTCCAGAACTCGTTTCAGCTTCGGAATATTTACATGACGATCACTTAAGGTTATGCATCTCCTGCAATGGCACTTAACGTTGTACAGGTACTTCAACATCAAAGAACGGTCCTGGAAACTATAGTGATCCATGAAGTAGGAAATGCGTGGGGAGATTTTCTTCAGGATATCAGTGACTGCCCTAACATGGAGCTCAGGGCCTCTGGAGAGTAACGCGACAGTGGGCGTGCAGTGATGCTCCATCAAGGCAGGTATGACGTAAATGCCCAAACCCAGTTTATCAGCACCTAATTGATCATTGATGACAATACGCTTGGTTCGGATCACAGCAGCAATTGGAATAAGCTCCTCCACAGTGACTTTCGGTGAAGGTCTGTAGAGGTTCATTAAATTGACAAATGTCTTGCATAATTCGAGCATGTCATTAGTGACTAAACGAACTTCCGGACGCTCTAAGACGTCTTTGAAGGTTTTGGGCTTGCAGTAGCGTGATGTCCATGTCTCTTCAACAGCCTTTGGACGCTTCTTCAGCATGGCGTAAAGACGCAAGAAGAGCAGTCTGATGTCCCCCGTGAGGCCACTTTGGGTGCAAAAGGAACGGAGTTCGGGCAGCTGCATCCACATGCCGCACTCGATGGAGTGAATGTCTCTGGAGTCGTAGACCTTGCAGGGCAGGCTGCAGTATCTGGCCACCTTGCACTCAACGCACTCTATGGGGGCACCTGGTTCGAAGCAGCGGAAACAGTGGGTTTGCAGACTTGCAGATCCAAGACACTTGACGAATGGCTTGTGCACCATGAGCAGTTCCCCCGTGAAGAACTCAACGCCAATTTCCTCTTTGTCAGGCATGGGATTGAGATTATAATTTAAATGTTGCATCTGAAAAATTGACAATTTCAGCGACCATCAGAACGACTATGGGGCTTGCGGCTTCTTTCAGCTTGAACACAATCCAGTACCCTGTTGTCAAACTTGTCAACAATGATAAGTGACGTAGAGCTGGGTTTTCACTACAATAGAACCTCTGAAAGTTGACCACCCAACGGACTGGGGCAAACTGGTCAATATATGAAACAAGGCTTATACTGACACCTGATTGTAATTCAGTGGGCTAGATGTGCTGGCCTTATATTTCACCCCAACATGCCCCGTCTAATTAAAAGAAATGTTTAGGGTCCTATAAATGGCAACTTTCTCTCTTTGCTCTCAAATGGAGAGCAAAATCATGCAAAAACATTGGAATAGTAGTGTGGATTGTGAAATTTGCTTTGCACCTGCTGGAAAACCTACAGTATAAGACATTGGTGGTGCTGTGCAAATCATGGCTATGGAAAGTCGCCGAAATATTCAGTAACGAAAACGGAGATTTGGGAGAAAAACAAATGATTTCGTGTAGCACATGTAGTGCTCTATACCATATACATGTACAGTATGTATAAGGATCTTGCAAAATGTTGTACTAGATTTTTTCGAAATTTTTCCTTTTTCTGTTTAATCTCTGTTTAATTAAACTTTAAATAACAAATACATGTAAAAATAATGTTTCGTTACCTGGTGAGGTATTTGGGGTTCCTCAGAATCGGCGATAATTTGTCTCATAAAACGATTCTTAAAATTTGCTGGTAACGTGGAACGGTGGGCAGACCACATGGTGAATTGCGTGAAACTGATCAGTTATTTGGTCGTAGGTTCACGAATTTAAACCTGAAAGTGGGAGCATCTGGAATGTGAAAAATGCGAATAGAACAACACCGAGTCAACTAATCGATGCAAAGGTCGTCATTGAACTTCATAAATCGATTGAACTTCGCATAAATCAAATATTACTTTTTAGTAGCATTTCTCATCACATAACTTGTAACATACTGTGCATATTATAATTGAGCTTGAGTTTCAATACCATTTCGCCACTTGGTTAAGACCGAATTTATTTCAAATAACGATTACATGTATACTATAACCAAGGGGCCGTACTTTTTTTTTCAACAATTTTTATATTTTTGTTTGAAGAAATTATTACTTGGTGAATGTTGCTTTGTTGTTTAAAATAAATAGCCAAAACTATACATGTAGGTAGCATAATCACGCGGCCACGTTTGGCACTTACTTAGGTTGAATAAAAATACACTATGTACATGTACAGTATATGTAAGTTACATGCATTTCTCATGATACTTGGAAAATTTCTAGTAAACTTAGACAAAGTGAAAGCAATTTTTTGCGAAAATAAAACATAACGGATACATGGCAGTCATGGAATTTACATAAGGGAATTGCATTTTTCCCTCTGCATCACTCACAAAATAAAAATTGGGTAAAAATTCACCATTGTCTTCCAGTTTAAAAAAAATTCGCCTACAGGGTATGGTTTGGCCAATGAGCATTGTCATCACTGCCGTAGGAAATGCTTCTGAAAAATTATTTCATAATGACAAAACTTGAATGGCCCATATTCTTAGATGTATTGCACATTATTTGAAGACAGGAAAAAGTAATGGAATTTGTAATACCAATTACAGTAGACACCCTGGAATAAACATCACCACACGAGGACCATTTCCACTTCAGGAGGTCACTTTAGTAGATTGGTAAAGTTAGAAATACTTCACTAGTACATGTACATGCATAATGTTTCAAGTTTCTTTTAACAGTCTGTTGACGTCCTGAAAATGGAAGCCACTTTTCGATGTGTTTATTTGTGATTTTATTTGAATTTTTAGCACAAAAAAAACTCTGTTTCGGCTATATTTACGAAATAAATTTAGGAAGCAAATTAAATAAAGACCTAAATAAATTTGAAATCAATCAGAAACTTGCCTCATCAGTTGCGAAGACCCAAATAACACGAGACAGCAAAGTATGCTAAGCTGCAGTCAACACTGCTAGGCTAACTAGTAATAGCTACAACTGACTAACGCCCTTTGTTTTAAAGTCACCCAGGAAGTGACCATTTAACCTTTGTTTTATTTGAAAACTATCTTTGGAATACATTTCATCAGCTTATGGTTTGGCTTACGTCTCGTTTCCATATGCTTGTTTTCTACTCCTAGTAGTTTGGACCCAGTCCGTCGTGCATATTTTAATGATATAAATTGGTAATGGCTCGTCGAACTTGTGTAATTATGGTTGAAAACATGTATAAAACATGTACAGTATAATTATGGCAACTCCATCTCTTTCAGGAGGAGATCCAACATCTCAAAATTCCACCAAAATTGTACACACCAAGCACACCTTGGTACAATGCTGCCAAAAACTTGTCGATTTGCACTCCGAATCTAGAGCACCTCAACACTGATACCTTACGTGATTGGTTAAGTTTCTGAACAGGAGATTTAATGATATATATAGTCGAACATACTGTAATAGAACAGCGTAAACATTAAAATAGTATTAGCTATAAGTTTAAAATAAACAATGAACACGAAAGAACTGATGAAGCACCGTATACAGATTAAACACCAATAAAACCAATTAAGCGCACTTTGGAAAATCTTTGGACATAATTGTTTTCGTAAAGGAACCTTAAATATTTCGTACAATAAGTACCTGTCAAGCACTTCCACTGATCTTAATGCACTTCCATCTTCCAAAATCGACACATAACTTTATCTTTTTGCATCATAGTACAAGGTAGGCAAGACTCAATTTATCCCAAGTTTTCAAACGTTTGGTAGTAAACTGTAGGTTGTTCATTTTTTGCTATATAAGCGCAGGCTTGCAACTCCAGATACAGTCCATTGGTCTTATAAAAAGCAGAGGGCCTGCATGCAAACTCCAATGTGGCGGGTATGACGTAAATTCCCCATCCAATTTGTCTGGACCGGGACTCCATAATGGCAGTGCGTTTTAACCAGAAGATGGCGGACAACTGAAGTAGATCACCATATGGATCATCTGATATTCGGTTCCACTTAGTTATGCAGCTAGCCAGGACATTGCACGTGTCCACCATTTTGGCAGTGCAGTCATGAGCTTCTTGAAGCATCAGCAAGTCGTTGAAGGTCCTATGAGGGCCGAAGGGTGAAGACCAATACTTAGTGGCCAATTCAGGAATAGCTTTTAGCATTGAGTACAGGCGCAGCAAGAACAATCCGGCATCTCCTTCCAAACAGTTTTCGGTGCATGTTGAACGCAAGTCCTCGAATAGTGTCCACATTTTGCACTCAATGGAGTGACCACTTTCACGGTCACGTACCATGCAGGATTTGCTGCAGTATTTGACCATTCCACACGCCATGCACTTTAAATCAGGGTTTGGCCTGAAGCAGTGATAACACCGGCTACTCACGTACTTCACAGTCAGACACTTGACAAAAGGAAGGCATCTCATGATCAATTCCCCAGCTTCCCAGCACTCCTTGCCTTGTCCTTTGAACCGTTTGCGTGCTGTTGATGAGCCATCTTTCTGCAATAGGAAAATGCTAACAAAGTCAGAAAAAGCTACATGGTATTGTAAAGCGGTTGCGAATACTGACTGCAGAGCGATTGCAAGACAGGGAACCAACCAGTTTACCAACTGAGTGAAAAAATGACAGCGGGGATGTAACGATGTTGCCGGTGTGATAAAGTAGTGTGGAAAATGTACAAAATCGGGGGAAAATGCACTTAAAATAAATTTTTTGGTCCATTTTTTTAATTTTCGCCTAAGGCGTTTTCTTAGATATTATCATTTACACCGATACCATTTTTTTTAGAAAATGGAGTTAAAATTCACTGTTTGTGGTCGTTTTTTTTCAAAAATTTGCCTACGGCGTTCTCAATATTGTAGGTTGGTCGATGTCCATAGCTTGAGAACAACTGTTATCTCTCGAAAATGCGAAATTTTTGAAGCAATATTCGATGAAAATGTGAGCAAATCAGAAAAATGTTGGCGAAAGAATGTGATGAAACTAGAGCTTTTAAAAAACGCGAATTTTTGAAATATTGGGTGAAAATTTTAAAAAACCAGATAATTGCATGTGAAAAAAGGTGAGAATATCAGATATTTGGACGCGAATAAATGTGAAAAATTTTATACTAATTGGTCACATGCCCGTGACAGTGAATTGGATTGCAACAGTAACCCAATGTGCAACCAATATGCAATATACACAGTACAGGGTGTATGAATTTTGCACATGTTTAATGACAAGTTAGGCTGCACGTCTAACTGTGAGCATAGAGTGAAAGTTACCAACAATAAGAATTGGAAAAGATAATTTTGATGAAGGGTCACAAGTATTAAAAGTCGACATTTGTCTCGAAATATTTCGAACTTCAGGAGAAATTTACAAAACAATTAAAAGTTCAATTACCATTTCGTTGCAAAAGTTCATCGGTTAGGTTGGATACAGTATGTTTGCAAATGTCAGTTCTCAAAATTAGTAGACTTCTGGTCAAGGCGTGCGGTCTCTAACTGTGATTTGCGTTTAAATAATTATTTGTTTATATAATCACAAGCTTAAGCTCGAAAGTGTGAGCATCACCGTTACGTTAGGTGGAATGAAATGTGATAAATTCTTGCATAATTTGAATGTGATTTGCATGCAAACGACACTCAAATGCTGGCAATCTTTTGGCGGCAACGCTTGAATGGCGCACAAACAATACATGTCAAAATAATCGATAAACCGGCAATTAATCGGTATATGCTTGTTTAAGTTTGTACAGCTGCATGTCAACATACATGTACGGAATATTGTTCATGCCTTACAAATAAAACCTATTAAACAGAGAGGGAAAAAAGACGTTCACAAATTTATATTAATAAAAAATACTTTGGCATAATTAAATTTACAGGTAAAAATACCAAATTAATTACAATTATTATTATACTGTTAATGCATCTAATTGTCATGTCAATCTACAGGACATTGTGCTACTAAAAACGGAAATAGGCGGGAGAGCAGCAAATAGAAAACACGATACATATACATACATGCATATACATACATACATACATACATGTACACATATACATATGTGTACATGGATTTCGCATCAAGATTCTAAAAGGCTGAATAAATTTCTTTTTTTGGTGATGATGACGGTTCCACACTTAACGGGAAGTTCCCATCCCACCCCTGCCATGATAAAAAATTGTATACATAAAATCTCTGCGAATAATGAATAAATCGTCGTGATAATAATTT